>BHFT01017085.1:0-45152 GCA_004320025.1 Laticauda laticaudata
GTCTCCCACTTGAGGGTAGGTGCGCGGAGGGGGAGTAGGTCTGAACTTTTGGCATTTGTTGCATGTTCCCACCCATGGCTTCAATGTCTTTGTCCATCCTGGCCACCAGACATAACTCCTGGACAGGGATTTCATTTTTGACATATCCGGGTGTCCTTATGTAGCATGCACAGTACTTTTTCCTGCAATTTTTTTTAAATAACAACTTTACACCCCCCCCCCTCACAGTTACAATTTCCCTTCAATATCGATAGCTCAGTTTGTGTTGGGTTCAGAAGGGTTTAAACGTGTCACCGTCATCGGTTTTCCGGCCAACCCTTCCCTACCTAGTTTAAAAATCCTCACCAGTGTGTCTGTCTCTGGCGGTCTCTTTTGCAATGTGTGATGTGGTTATGGTAGTTTGGCAGGTCTCTATTTGTAGTTGGACATGTCAGTGCCTAGTCGTACTTCCAGGTCTGGCAGGGGGGAATGGCTCAGGGTTCTGCATGTGATATGCTCTTCCCTGGCTGGTGGAATTAAATTGATAGTTTATAGTGCGGCCAGGAATTCGGACCACTTGCACATCTGTGGTGACAATATGTTTGGGTGGCCTTGTTCCCTGCGAGTATCCCCAGGAGTGGCTTGTGGTCGGTAACGAAGTAAGAAAGTCCTACCGTAGAGATACTCGTGGAAACGCTTACTCCAGTGATTGCTGCTAGTGCCTCTCTGTCCAGCTGACGTTATAGTTCCTCTCTGCCTTGGACAACGTCTTGGAGTAGAAAACGATTGGTGCTTCTCCTCCCATCTAGTAGTGTGTGGCTTAGTATGGCCCCGACGCCGAAAGGTAATGCGTCACATGTTCACTGTCAAGCGGTAGGGTTTTGCTATAATGAATAAGTTCCAATTCGGATGTCAGCAGATCTTTTATTCCTTGGAATGAGGCTTCTTTCCCGTCGGCTCCAGGTCCGCAGGTAGCTGTCTTATTGAGTAGTCTATGCAGTGGCTCCCACCGTTGTTGCCTTCTGCTGGCATAAAAGACTATAAAAATAATGAGTCCCAGAAATGGCTTGTAATTCTGTTTTGTTTTGTGGTCTGAGGGCTTCTTTATGGCTTTTATTTTCTTTTCGGTAGGGTGAATTACCTTCTTTTCTATTAGATACCCTAGGAATTCAACTTTCTCGGTGGCCAGCTGGCACTTTTCTTTTTTTCACCTTGAGTCCCGCCTCTTTAAATCTTTTTTAGGAACTTCCCTGAGGCGGCTTTCCAATGGTTTTTGTTCTTTAATGGCTACCAGCATGTCATCAAAGTAGGGTAACCACCCCTTTAATTCCTTGTAAAAGACTTTCCATCAGGTTGGAACACCCTAGGGCCATGCTGAACTCCGAATTGTAAACCTGGTGGAGTTAAATGCCCCCCTGTGAGTCACAATGGTTTGTTTGCCTCCGCTGTTTCAGGAAATCAATGGGCAATTGCTGGTATGCCTGTGCCAGGTCCGAGCTTCACGAAGAGTTTTTCCTTCCCCAACGAATGTAATAGATTGCACCACTGGGACGGGATATGCGCTTTGTTGTAGCGTGTGGTTAAGGGTGGCCTTATAGTCTCTGCAGATTCGTACTGATCCATTCTGGCTTTATTGGGGTCACAATTGGGGTTTCCCACCTCACGTGGTCTATTTGTTCCAGTACCCCCTGTACGATGAGCTTATCCAACTGCTCATCGATCGTTGGTTTAGAGTGCGAATGGAACTGCCATGCTTTAACCGGATTGGTGCTATGTTTTGGGTTCTAATTAAATGAAAATAGGGGATCCTCGGTACTTGCCTAGCTTCCTGTCAAAAAGTCTCTGGACGTCTTCATCAGCGGCTCTCCCCAGTTTGCCTTGTGACGTCTGTTTATGCTGGTTCACTTTGTCCCCAGAGGCGCAAACCATTCTAGCCCCAGCAAGGCTTGGGTGATCCTGTCCACTATCATCAATGGGAGGATTTCTGAGCGTTCCTTGAAGGTTATTTGAAATGTCCAACTCCAACTACGGGGATACTGTTCCCCTGGTAGTCTCAAGGTCAGTCCTTTGGTTTTCTAGTTGTCTTCTTCGAATCCTTGAGGATTAGTCATTTGATGTGTTCCAGGATACCATTGACAGGTATGATCCGGAGTCCGCTTCCAGTTAAACATGATGCCTTCAATGTTGACCTGTACGTGTACTTTACGGGCATTGTCATGCTCGAATGCTCAATGGTAATTGTCTGATGGGTCTCTCCTTCGGGTAGGTTCACTGAGCCGCTTATTTCTGCTTTCGCGGCTCCAACGGTTCCCTGTCTGTCTGTCTTCTCGCTCCTGGGAGGGGGGGGTGCTGTCTCATCACATATAGGGCTGTAGTTTTTTTATTTCGGCAGACCCTAGCATGTGTCCTTGTTCTCGCATTGATGGCAAATAGATGTTTAGAAAAGCGGCACTCGGATCGGGGGTGGTTTCCTCTGCACCCAGCACATTGGAAACCCAACTGCTGTTCTCTCCTTTTCTTGTCTGTACCATTCCGACTGGAGTCTGTGTATCTCTTCCTCCTCATCGTCGTTCTCGGATAAGAACTTGACGTCCTCATGGTGGTGTGGTAGTGGTGTAGGTCTTCTGGTTTCCCTCTTCCTGGTTTCCTTTCTTGATGTTGGCCTGTTCTGCCCATGTTTGCTGAGTCACCGCATTCATTTTCTGCATGGTTGCTGCTGACTTCTTGCAGCTTCAGCTGCGGCTGCCTCGGCGATGGCTCGGTAACGGTGGATGTTGGGCCGGGGTCAGTATCAGCTCTGTTAATGTGAGATCCCTCAGTCCCAGGACCACGCGGTCTCTCATGGCTTTGTCCATGTTAAGAAACTCACATGCACCGCCAATGTCCCTTCAGAACGCGTGATGAATTCCCCAACACTCGCACCTTCTCTCTGGTCTCTTTTATAAAATTCATGTATCCAGATGAGATTGGAGATGCCCGGTGCATAATGGGCTCTTAGTAGTCAGTCCAACTCTGTGGCCATTGCCATCTGTTTGACGTCCTGAGGTTTGGCGGCTTTGGCCAACACTTTGGCCATTTTGACATTGTGGGCCACAGTGTGTCAGGAACATGGCTCTCTTCCTTTTATCGGAGATCCTTGCATATTCATTGCTCTCGAGGTGAACATTGGGATCGGTTGATGTACGATTGCAGTCCTCTGTCATTGGGTCGAATGGTTGCAGGTGGCGAGTTGCTGCCAGCCATCTCATTGGTTGGTCGTGTCTCGTTGATACTGCTCAACTGGTCCTTTGTCTCAGAATCCCACCCTCGTCGCCAGTGTTAGATTGCGGGAAAATGAGACTCGAGACCAGTGTGACTTTCAGCTCTTTTATTTGGTTTCCTTGCATCAGTTACTAACTGCGGAGCCGCGGCAGCCTCTTTTTATAGCGGCTACTCGCAGTTCCGGCCAATGATGGTCTTTGAATCTCCCGCTGACGCGGGCTTGCAATTACAAGCGGCAATGCGAACCAATCAGCTCGCGCTTTTGAACCAATCAGCAAGTGGCATTTATGGACCAATCAGAAAAGGGTATTTCAAGTATGTTAATATAGAACACAAAGCTTGGGTGGCCAAAGAGGCTTGAAGAGATGCGTGATAAGAAAAAGAAGGAAAAAAAGGAACATGCAACCATTTCAGAGTAGGAAGCATTGGGTCGTCAGGGAGCTCATGGACTATTAAGAAAGCTGTGTTGCCTGTGAAAAGGGTAACAATTAAAATCACACTCTCACTTATCTCACAACAACGTCTAGGTATACTCTCAACACTACCACCACCAAAATGAACACGAAAGCAATTTTGACCTCAAAGGTCGAGAAAGTTTTCCGTTGACTCAACAAAAAAAAGGAGTTTCTTCTTCTTCTTTTGCAAAGTGAAGAGTAGGTTCTTGCTTCATCGGTTCTGACAGGATGGTGATGGAAGGATTTGTTTAGACAGGACGTCCTTCCATCACCTCCACCATCCTGCCAGAATGGATTTCTTCTTCTTCTTCCTCCTTCTCCTCTTCGTCCTCCTTCTCTTCTTCCCACTCCCCTCCTCTTTTTCTTTTTCTTCAACCTCCTCCTCCTCTTCCTCCTTTTCCTCCTCCTCCAGGAAAGACAGCCCAGTTGCCTTTTGAAAAAGCATCTTTGAGGCAACTGTGACTTAGATGATTGAGAATCTCCATGGACAATTTTGACCTCTTTGGAAGGAATGAAAACTCATGGTGAAAAACAGGTTTTGTCAGCATACTTGGAAAAATTTGTGATAGTTTTTGTTTTTTACAGGATGCAATATTTTCCCAATTCCCGGTCTCCCCCTTACCCTTTTGTTTATGGCAAAGACACAAAGGATGATGCTGGGTCCAAGAGATGTGACAGCCGGCCTTAAATTATTTCCACAGTAGGTAAGGTATCTATATCACCCTGGTCTAGAGAAGAAGGCTACCATGCTCATTGCTCATATTGATTTACATAAGGCATTGTAGTGAACACACAATTAATACTTAGCTTCATTGGCAGCCAGCTGTTAGGCTCATAATTTACAGTCAGAATGGCTTAGTTTAGGGAGCAAAAGGGTTCTATATTACTAGGAACTGTATTTTTAGCGCTTCAAAGGTCACATCCAACTTTCATGATTTTTGAACACTATAATTAATGTGAAATACTTGCTAGGAAAGTCTGATCCCACCCCTTCCATGCTAAATAAGAATGTATTTTTTGGCAATTTACTATCTAATTTAACTTTCTCCAATCATGTGCTGGGATGGAGCTCCAAGTTTTGTTTATTGATTTATACACTATTTTTTTGGAGTAAGCCTGTTGATGGCTGGAGAATTCTGGGATTGATAATCCCTTCAATTACAGCTGTGATGGGTGCACCATTGGAAGATCTGGAGTCCAGGTTGGGAACAAGTCAACTTGGAGAAATTCCAAACATACCAAATTCTCATGTCTCTTAGGTTTGCAGGGTGGTTGGTGTGAGAGAGAATGACTGGTCCAAAGTCAGCCAACCAGCATTTATGCCTAAGGGACATGTGAAATTCATGTCCCTTAATTTCTAGGCCAGCGCTAGACTGATTTGAAAGGCTATAATCAAATCAATCAATCAATTTCTGAACACACCTTTAGGTTATTCAGTTGCTACAAGCTTATCTAACTGATTCAAGACAAGGAAATTATTTAGCTGAGTGGATCTTACAGGAAATTTTATATCTGCCTGAAATCAACTGCAAAATGACCATTAAATGCTTTCATGATGTGGATTGCAACACAATCTTGTTGAATTTAAGACAGATTTCTCTGTCTCAAAGTGGGTAACATCTAACAAGGAGGGGGAAAAAAATCGAGTTGTTTTTTTCTTCTGACGCCATGCAAATTATTTTGAATCGGAAAAATATTTTCTTTTTTGTTGGTCTCATTCCAAGGATGGATCCATACTAATCCCATTAGGGGGTAGGCTGCGTGTCCACTAAAGGGAAAAAACAAATAATTGCAATCTTTGTCTGAAGACAGTGCAGTTTCTGTGTTTGCAAATCCCGGATTCACTTACTTATATAAATCATGCAAATCATGCCCATATGATTGATCAGCATGAGTTCTATTAATTGTGGGGAATGGCAAGAAGCAAATAAGATATTGAAGTTCTATCATTTAACTCCTGATGTTTTATTCATCTGACCTGTAGCTTTGTGTGATTTCAGAAAGCATTGTCCCCAATCAGGGGTGGTATTCAATTTTTTTTTTACTACCAATAGTGTGGGCGTGGCTTGGTGGGTGTGGTTATTCCCTCCCCACTCCACTAACCTGCTTTCCAGCTCCGTTCTTCTGTGTAGGGCAACAAAAGAAGACCCAGACGATCAGCTGGGACTCCGGAGGTAGAGAATAGATTGGGGCAGGCCCAGTCAGAGGTGGTATTTGCTGGTTCTCCGAACTACTCAAAATTTCCACTACCGGTTCTCCAGAATCTGTTAGAACTGGCTGAACACCATCTCTGTCCCTACTGCCTTCTCAGCCATAAGGACCAGGAACTTGCTTTTCTTAAAAAAAAAAAAGANCATAAGGACCAGGAACTTGCTTTTCTTTAAAAAAAAAAAGATTAAAAAAGAAAAAACAAACACAGATTCACAGGAATCTGAGTGATCTACCAAAAAGTCTATTTTGCAGATTTTTTTTTCCTTTGTGCAGAATCACTACAGACTCCCAGTCCCTGTCAGAAGATGTTTCTTGAAAGCATCAGCTGAAAGTTTTGGTTAAATCCCGGGAGGCCCAAGAGACCCATTCTCCTCAAGACCTTTAAGATCTACATGTCTAGCAAGTAACTGGACAAAGCAACATGCTCTCCTTCCCCCCCAATAATAATCTTATAGCAGGAAAGAACATGTTAAATGATTTTTAAGAAGACCATTCCACATCTGTGAGGGGTACAATACAGCTTTCCTTTGCCAAAGGCAACAAGTCTTCTAAGAAACACAAATTCCATGAGGTTATGTAGTTCCTCATAGTTGATGGTAGAATGAGTCATGCACAGAGTTCAGGCCTCAATTAAGCCAAAGGAAAAGAGGTTGCTGACTGGTGTTGTACCGCTGGCCATATTCACTTTAAAATGTAACTTTAATGTAATATGGGATAAATGTTATGAGTGGTTAAAAAACAGATATAAAGATTAGGAAGAAGGATTATGATAAATATAGAAAGAGACCTTAGTAAAATATTAGTTTATGTATGTATATAATAATGTATATAAGATATATGTATTTGTTGATGCCAAAATGTTGTTATAAATATGAGTGAGATTTGTATTTTCAAAAATTTAATACAAACAATTTAAAAAATGTAACATTAAATATGACTGTATATTGGTATATTTTTACTGACACATAATCTGAAAAACAAGGGGGGAAAAGACTGTTTCTTTTTGACTTCTATAGTTTGAGAAAAGTGTGATGATATCAAGAAACATTTCCATGATTTCTTGTTTGGATCTCACAATCAGTTTTATGAATGTGCTAAAACGGCTTTCTAAGAGTCTGCAGTTTATTCTCTGGGGGACAAAAAAATTCAAGAGTTACAGAATAGAATAATTTAGTTGAAAGGGACCTTGGAGGTCTTCTAGTCCAACCCCCTGCTTCGGTAGGAAACCCCACACTGTTTCAGACAAATGGTTGTCCAATCTCTTCTTAAAAACGTCCAGTGTTGGAGTATCAACAATTTCTAGGGGACAAGTTGTTCCATTGATTAATTGTTCTGTCAGGAAATTTCTTCTTACTTCCAGGTTGCTTCTCTCCTTGGTTAGATTAGAAAAGACTGCTGTTCCCATATAACTCATAATAGCTCATTTCATGGGTTATTATTAAACAGTTGGGGCCAAGGAGCTCTTGCTGATCTACTATGAGCTGGCAGAGAGTTTAAAAGTTTAACACAATATGACAGTAGAAAATCTACCTGTTTTTCCCCCTGGGGTTAATAAAGAGAATGTAATCAATCCCTTAAAATCCATTTTTGATTTGAAACCGAAATAGCAAAGTACTGGGTCCTCTTTTTTCAACCTTTCTCCTCTCTGCTTTTAGACTGATTTTATTTTGATAGCTGAGTGGTTTTTCACATTACAATAAAAATGTTCCCATTGCCATCTCAATGGCATGATTAGGACATATGCGTTCTTTATAGCTAGGGCAGCCTTTGTGAAAATAACTTTTGCATGTCTTTTCGGTGGGTGGGGGACATCCTAAAAAGATTTTCTTTTTGGGCGGAGATTAGAGAGGGTATTGTCTTCTTTGCTCTTTCATTTACTGACAAAAGAATTGTCAAAAGTAATGTTTGCAGTAATTAAATGGATTATTTACTTATTGGATATTAATCATTCTGTTGTGGCTGGAATCTATGGTGGGGCTTTTCACCTAGAACAGTAGTTCTGATCTCAATTAGATTATGTCTCTCTCCTTTACCTCCTCATAAATCATTTCGGCAAACTGAAATTAACAGCTACTGGAGCGCATTAATAATCTACCTCACACATTGGAAAAAGCATTAACTGGAACCCTCCCATTGCTCCAACCGTTAAGCACATCATTTTGTTTATGAAATATAAACATTTCATGGAAGAGCACTCACACTTTGCCGCACACCTTGTGACAGTTAAAATGATTGCCCACAATTGCCAGTCAGTCAGGCGCCCAAATAGAGTTTGTTTAAATCCATGAGTCTGTGACTAGCCCATTATCTGAGGCATTTAAAAAAAAAGCAGAACAAAAAACAAGAACAGAACACAAAACAATAACAGTGTTTAAAGTATCACTGTTCTGTTGAGATGTCCCATAGAAGACAAAAGGGAAAAAAATTATCTCACAATAAATGCCAGTTGTATACAGGAAGTACTCCTTCCCTTTCTTCTTTTTCCCCTTCTCCTTTTCTTCCCCCTTGTTGTCCACTGCCTCCTCCTCTTCCTTTTTTTTGCCTATTTTCTTCTCATCTTTCCTTCCTTCCTTCCTTCCTTCCTTCTCTTTATTTTATTTATTTATTTTGTCAAGCGATTATAAGATAACAGGTATAAATATAAACATAGTTATGAATACATGAAATGGATACATATAAGAAAAACAAAAGAAACAATAGGACAGGGACGGTAGGCACATTGGTGTGCTTATGCACACCCCTTACAGACCTCTTAGGAAAGGGGTGAGGTCAATAGAAGACAGTCTAAAGTTAAAGTTTTTGGAGTTTGGGGAAGAAACCACAGAGTCAGGTGGAGTATTCCAGACATTGACTGCTCTGTTGCTGAAGTTGTATTTCCAGCAATTAAGTTTGGTGCGGTTTACCTTGAGTTTGTATCTAATGTTTGCTCTTGTATTGTTATGGTTGAAGCTGAAGTATTCATTGACAGGTAGGACATTGCAATGTATGATTTTATATACTAAACTTAGATTGGACTGAAGGCAGCATAGTTCTAGGTTTTCTAGGTCTAGAATTTCAAGTCTGGTGGCATAAGGTATTCTGCAACGAGTAGAGGAGCAGAGAACTCTTCTTGTGAAATATTTCTGGACTTTCTCAACTGTGTAAATATCAGATACATCATGCAGGTTCTAGACTGATGAGCTGGATTCAAGTATTGGTCTAGCAAATGTTTTGTATGCTCTAGTTAGTGGTGTGATATTACCAGAGAAAAGGCTACGTAAGATTGGGTTAACAACTCTTAATGCCTTTTGTTACCGACCTCGGAATTCAAACTTGAGTCCCATCAGGGTAGACTGTGGCAGCGTTAGCCTGTAATCCTGTGTTGGAAGTTATAACCCACCCCTCTCCTAGAAAAATGAAATATTTTAGGATATACTAGAGTATTTCCCCTAAAAGAGAAGTAGAAACTCAGAGAGGCAGAAACTCAGCCCCCCACCTTTGTTCATGGGCCATTAAGCTGTGGGTCAGTTTATGCATGATTACGTTAACAACTTTAAATGCCTTTTTGGCTAAGTACTTACAGTGGGCTTCCTAGGGGTGGGATTCTACCAGTTCGCACCTATTCCCTAGAACTGGTTGTTGGAAGAAATTACTGGCCTAATCCTGTAAGGAAGGCAGGAAGGAAACATTCTGGTGTTGCTTACAGAAACGGCCTCTCCGTTAACCCTGATTACATTCTTGGCAGGACTAGACTTCCTGTCTCAGGAACGTCTCTGGAGTTTTTTCTCCTCCTTTGCTGGTACTTTGCTTGTGTGGAGCAACCATTCAAAGTTATAATGGCACTGAAAAAAGTGACTTATGACCATTTTTCACATTTACGACTGTTGCAGGATCCCCACAGTCATGAGAGGCCAGGCGAGGAGATGCATGCCTCAATGTGAGTGATATTGAGTTGGCCACATCCAGCCAATAACATGGCCATCAAGCCATGTCTACCCAGTCATATGACCACTAAGCCATGCCCTTCCCCTAAGCCACGTCCATAGAACCGGTTGTTAAAAATTTTCAATCCCACCCCTGCCTTTCTTCCTTTGCATTCTTCCTCCTCCTCCTCTTCCTCCTCTTCCTCTGATCATGGCATATTTCCAACTACAAGAATGCAAGGCACTATCCAACATGGCAGATACAGCCATAACAAAATGGATTTCTTTGCTCATCCTAAATCAAAATTGATTATGATTAGAAAGTGATCATGAGCTTTTGCCTTCTCACACGAAATCTTTTTCACTTCTCCAAGTCAACAAAAAGAAAAGAAGCAAAGATTTAGTTAGTACTATGCAAAAAACCAACCAACCCACCCCTGTTTCCCCCAAGATTCCTCATACAGCTTGATATTTGAGATTCTGAGGGATAAAACCACCCTCTGCAGGAGAAGGTAAGCTATGATCTGCTACATGCTCACTCACAATGAACTTAATGATGGTTCACCGGATCCACTCAAATTTCTGGGTTCCTGTGGCACACTGAAACATGAACTCCATAATAACCACAGGAACTGGGTTCTCTACAAGATGTTGAAGTAAAATGTGTTTGACTGGTTTGTGGTGGAACCGATCGTAACAGTTCCCTCCAACATCTTCATAAAATGACTGTGATAATAATATAACTTCTTGGCCAGAGCCCAGGGGAGCAGAATGCAATGCCACTTCTTCTTTCCTGGCCTATGACAGTACAATTAACTAACATTAGGTTGGAGAAGTCAATACAAGCCTTATTTCCCTTTTTCTACCTTCCAGCTCATTTCTACAGAATAGCAAAGATTTATGGCCTCTTCTGAAAATGATGAAGGTTCCTTTGGAAGGAAGACTCTTTTCTTTCTTTCTGTCTATCTCCATAGCAACAACATATTCCCTGTTTGTGAAATAATTAGAATCGTGTCACAAATATTAAGATTTGGACCCCTAGATTGGAGAAGAAGATGGCTGCCAGAGACTACCATTTTCTTTTCAATATGAGATATATGGAAAAGATACTTCATTTCCAGGGGCATCTGAGCCATATTTGAAAACTATGTAGCAAAAGACATGTTTTCCAACCCCTTGGAGTTGCTCTAACTTTACACAATGTTTCATGAAGATAGAACCTGAGTCCTTTTATTTACTTTTATGCAGTAATCTGGAGCACAAGGAACCATGTATTGCCAGCATCTCACACGAGATCATTAATATCTCATCTGATTTGGTAATCTTATAAATTTTGAGCCATTCAAAATATAGACTTGGTATTGTTTTAATTATTTTTTATTTTAATTAAGTTTAATTTGGGGGAGGCAATGGATGGAAGTAGATGTTTGACACTTGGTAGGCCTCCCATAATTAATTCCTGATCTCCTCCCAACTTACAAAAGATTAGGAGACCCTGGTACTCTCTGAGCTAGCTTGAAGACGTTTTATTACCCAAACCTAGATAACATCATCAGTGCTTGTGTCACTTTGTGCTATCTAGTTTGGATAATTAAACTTCTGCAAGAAAACAATCAAGCTCAGAGAGCACCAAAGACTTCTCACACTGATATTTGGATGGATGGATGGATAGTGTGTCATCATTTTTACTCCTACTTAGATAAGATCTACATGACTATTGTACTGTCCTGCTCACACGCACATAGCGGTGGTTTAGTGCATTTATTAATATTCCCCCACACCTCCCTTTACCAAAACCTCAGAACTCTTCCAATTAAATCCAGTCATAAGCAGGCCGATGCTAGTCCACAGAGCAATGACTAATGAGTCCATAAGGCCCTTGAAAGTTTCCCAGTCAAAATAAATCCACCAAGCAAAACTAAATCCACAGTTCAAGTGGGTTCATGAGGTGAGAAAAGCCCAGGGTTCACGAGGCATGACTTGGAGGCATCCAAGTCAAGGCACAGTGTCAATCCAAAGCAAGGCCACAATGCAAGGCCACAAAGCAAGGCCACAAATCACAATGACCAGAAAGCACCCAGCTAGGAAATGAACAACCTGTTCCCAACATCACTTCCCTCTCTCTGCTGTGCTAAATAGCCAATCTCTGGTGCACCCCATCAATTAGGATGAGGCTTTCTCCTCGGAAGTAATCTGGCTGACCTTCTCTGCTCCTGCCTTTCCTCTGCCCTACATGTTGTTGGATCAGACACAGCAGGCAGTTCCTCTTCCTCATCATTCACTGGCTCCAGCTGCATGCTTTCTCTACCTGAAGCCTCTGAGCTGTCGTGAGGCAGCCGTGTTTGAGCCAAATCCCTCTCAGATGGCTGCTTGGAGCCATTAACTAACTCCCCTCCAGATGTGCCTGAAAGTGGTTCATCTTCCTCCCAGCTGAAAACTGGAGAGATAACAGGGGAAGCATCCGAAGGAGTCATCACAACTATCCAAGGGTGGAATTCTATTGGTTTGGACCGGTTCGAGTTAACCCAATGTTAAATTTACATTTGGTTCATGAACCGGTAGTTGAACTGACTGGCTGGTCCCGCCTACCCCACCCCACCCTTCCCAGAAGTCTCCATGTGGCCCATTTTGGAGGCAGGTAAGTGTAGAGTCTGCACGGAGGCTCTGGGAGGGAGAAAAACGGGCCTTCCAGAAGTATAGAAATGGGCCTATTCCCAGCTTCCAGAGGGCCTCTGGACCCTGGGGAAGGCTGTTTTTGCCCTCCCAGAGGCCCGAGGAAACCTCCGGACCCTGTGGAAGGTGAAAAACGCCCCTCCATGAGGTTGTTAAGCCACGCCCACCATGGCCACGCCTACCCAGCAACCGTGCAGCAAACCGGTTGCTGGGATTTTTGAATCCCACCCCTGCAACTATCTATTCTTAATCTGTTATTTCAAGCCTCCCAACAGTTCACTCATAACCACTGTCACTGAGTCCATCCCTATTGCTGCTATTGGTTATCACAGATGATGTTTCCTGCCACGGATGATGTTACTTAGTTTGGGTAACGAAATGTCTTCAAGAAAGCTCAGAGAGCCTCAAGGACCCATCACTTGAACCCTGAGCTACAAATGTTCTCCTTTATTGTTACAATGGATTCCCTCGTTTCAGTGCAGACCTCTTTTCCAGTTTTGCACCTTGAGATCTTTTCATCAGCGATGACAGGGATTGAATGAGAAATTTTTGCATGCAGGGGTTATTAAATTACTTCTTCTCCCTGATTCCTGCCCTCCCCCGCCCCCACTCCAAAGCAATTGTTTGTTTACTCAGGTGTGGTCACGTGCAACTTTGGTCCCATTCTCTTTGGATGGTCCCACTCCTGAATATATATGATGAGTATGAACTGGGGCTTTGTGTCCAGGTAGTACAACAGGGATTAACTGCCTTCTTCTTACTTGCTGCCAATCTGCAAGTGGCTTGGAAGGAAAACCATAGAAATTTATGGTGATTATCAGTGTGTTTCACTCAGTAGGTGGAAGAAAATATGAGAAACATATTTCACGATAAAGTAGGTTTCTGGTTAACAAGATGAAATGAGAGTAAAGCCATAGATCAGTGTAATATGTCAAGCTTAAAGAAAGGCCAATTTATTGGAAGTAAATAATATCCAACATTCCAAAGTGTATTACACACACACAAACTCACCAACCTGATTCAAATTTACATGAAAAGCAAGCGCTTCCCTACAGTAAAATGACTGTTTTGATTATGGAGGTCTCATTAACAAATGCATTTGTTTAGAAGAGAGCTCAGTTCTAATTTATTTAAAACATTTGTGGCCTGTCTTACACTGCTCATCTTTACAACCAAATGTACAATTTACAACCAAAAATAAAACAACATGCATGGGAGGAGGAGGGAACCCAGAATAAAACCAATAACAAAAAATAAATAAAAATAAAAATCTGGCTTCCCAATCACAAATCACTGATGACGTTCATTGCATTTTGCTCCTACTATGACCTCTTCCATGCCAAGGTTTGGGGGCAGGAGTCTCATTGCTCTTTGGAAGGTTAAAAGAGTGGAAGCTTGTCAGATCTCCATGGGGAAGGTATTCCATAGGGTAAGGGCTGCAATTTGTTGCAATATCATTGCATTATCTAATGGACTGGACTCCAGGTTCAATATATGTGGATATAATATAGACCTGAAAAAAAATCATTTCATCATTTCTGTAAGATATTGTTAAGGCTGCTTGAAAATGAATTAAAACAGAATTAAAATTTATTTCCTAGCATGATTTCAACTTATTTAGTTATGAATTGCCTACTTTTCAAAGCTTCCGGCTTTTTATATGATTCAGAATATACCTAAGGCAATATAAATATAATCATTAATAAATGTAGCCTATCTCTTAATAAAAATGGAAAATAAACTAAAAATGGCCAAAAAATAAAAAATAAAATCCAAAGAGCCAGTAGAAATCTAAAACAAAGAATCAAAAGCTTAAGGAAAAAAAACTACTAGCAGAATTTAAGTAAAATTAAAATTAAAATGGATGTCACCTTTCCTGGAGCACTGAATTGACATATAGTTTTAGAAAAAGTTAGATATCGCTATCAAAATTACCTTAGAAGGTAATAATAACTGATACTAGATAATCTTAGATAATGGGATGGGATGTTTTCCTAGAAATAATTGATCCTCAAGTATTTGTTCCCAAGTCATACAGCACCTTATTGTGATTTGATCTAATCAATTGCCTAAATTAATGATGATGATATAGAATTATCTCAATATCCAACATGTATTAGCCTTACTACATTCACATCACCTCTATTGATGTTGTTTTCTCTCTCTTTTTAACAAAGTAAACGTCTTTCTCCTCCCTCAAATATCTTAGATAAGATGGGTTTTTGGACCTGTGAAGCACTGGGAATCCCATAACAATAGCTCTTCTTTGAAGACCTAAAGTGTGAGTTAATATAAAAAGAGGATCTTCTAATCGTGGACTAAATGGTGAGGATGAACAGTCTCAGTAGTCTTTGTTTTTATATGTGGTATGTTGATCCTTAGAGTCTCAAAGAAAGCTTTGTTGTTTCTGAAGTGAACAAACATTGGGGTCACAGATTAACCATGGTCACCTGATCTCTCCCTCTCTCTCTCTTTTTTTTAAAAAAGAGCAAGGTAACTATTTTTTTCCCACGGGATGGTTGCAGGAGGGAAAATCTTTATCTGGAAGTATCTGAGTCCATGTTTTATCAGTACACATTGCTACCTCTGCCAATGCATTTACAAAATAGGAGAGTTCAGAAGTAGCCTTTGTTACCCAGTCTTGAACTCTTGGCCCCTCATTCAGAGCTAATTCCAATGGCAACAATCTTATTAACGTGGGCGTGATGCATAACTTTCTCTATATCCAATAATACATTGTCAATTGTTTGTACATTGAGCCTTTAGGATGAAAAGTTGTTCAGGAAGGTAAGTTTGGGTTGCGTGCTGGTGGCATTATGCATGTTTATATTACAGGTAGTCTTCAATTTACAACAGATCATTAAGTGATTGTTCGAAGGTATGACGGCACTGAAAAAAGTGACTTATGGACATTTTTCACACTTACGACCATTGCAGCATCCCCATGATCAAAATTTGAATGCTTGGCAATGAACTCATATTTATGACAGTTAGAATAGAATAGAATAATAGAGTTGGAAGGGACCTTGGAGGTCTTCTATCCAACCCCTTGCTTAGGCAGGAGACCCTATACCCGTGATGGTGAACCTATGGCATGCGTGCCACAGGTGGCACGCAGAGCCATTTATACGGGCACGCGAGCCCCAGGCACACTTGCCTCACTGCGCATGTGCGCGCCTCCCAGCTGATTTTTTGGAAATACCGGAAGTGATGAAATGGGCCCATTTTTCAGCCTGCAGAGGCTTCCCTCAAGGCTCTGGCAGGCCGAAAAAGGCCTCAAACAGGCTGAAAATCAGCTGGGAAGTGCAGTGCAGGAAAGAGGGAGGTGGCATGGGGGGGAATCACGTGAGCATGTGCAGGGGGCGCGTGCATTGCATTCTGGGGTGCTGGCACACAAGAACGTATGCACAAGTGCACACACAATTTTTCTGCACAAGAGCCCAAAAAGGTTAGCCACCACTGCCCTATACCATTTCAGACAAATGAACAGCCTAAGAATATTCCACTGCTTTTTACTGTTACTTATATAGAGTCAAAACTTTCCCCAGGTTAGCCAGCCCATCTTTTGACAATGCAGTGAGTTGAATCCAAGTAGGACATCACTGATGCCCTGGTCAGTGTAATATGGTTCCAGTAGTATTTGGGGTTGGATTCTCAATAGGAGTGCTTCTTCACTCCTGAAAGGAGAAGGGAATAATCGAGGAGAGAAGCAACTTGGAACTAAGGAGGAATTTCCTGACAGTTAAAACAATTAATCAGTGGAACAAATTGCCTCCAGAAGATGTAAATGCTCCAAAACTGTAAGTTTTAAAGAAGAGATTGAATAACCATTTGTCTGAAGTGGTGTTGGGTTTTCTGCCAAAGCAGGGGTTGGACTAGAAGACCTCCAAGATCCCTTCCAACTTGGTTATTCCATTTCTATTCTATTCTATTCTTATTCTATTTTATTCTTATTCTATTCTTATTCTATTCTTATTCTATTCTATTCTTATTCTATTCCATTCCATTCCATTCTTATTCTATTCTTATTCTATTCTATTCTATTCCACTCCACTCCACTCCACTCCATTCCATTCTTATTCTATTCTATTCTATTCCATTCCATTCATTCTATTTTATTCTCATTCTATTCTATTCCATTCCATATTTTCTATTCTATTCCATTCCATTCCATTCCTCTATTCTATTTTGTTCTATTCTACCTGACCCTACCCTACCCAAAATTTCTGTTGCTAAGTGAGACATACATTAAATCAGTTTTTCCCCATTTTATGACCTTTCTTGCCACATTTATTAAGTGAATCACTGCGACTGTTAAATTAATAACACAGTTTTTAAGTGAGTCTGGCTTCCCCATTGACTTTGCTTGTCAAAAGGTCACAAAAGAGGACCCCATGATCCTTGGACACTGCAACCATCATAAATATATGTCAGTTGCCAAACATCTGAATTTTGATTACTTGACATACTCCTCCTCCTCTTCCCTCCTTCCATTTTCTTTCCAACAGGCTTCCTGATTGTGGAATGGTCATAAGTGTGAAAAAAATGGTAATAAATCACTTTATTTCAATTCGATTGTAATGGTCACTGAATGAACTGTTACAGGTTGAGGACTATCTGTACTGAGAAACGATCAAGATGATGACTGACGATGACGATGAATAATAGCAATAGAAGCAGCCAATAATAAATACTACTACTACTACTACTACTACTACTACTACTAATAATAATAATAATAATAATAATAATAATAATTCATCTGCAAGATTCTCTGTGGAATGGCTGTCCAGCTTGGTGAATCTTCAAGTTATGCCCCATATGCTAACATTTATGATGTGTGTAATGTCCCTGGCTCTCAGGCCTGGCTACCATTTGGACACACCTGCCATTAACTCTGGCGTGGCAGTTATTTTACTGAGGCTGACAGATTGTGAGGTAGGGAGAGTAATTCAAACTATTACCCAGGTGAAGGCATGGAAGCTTGGTGATATATGAAGACCACTTAAATTCATTGTATCTTGTACATCACATTTCTGATAGATTATAGCTGCGGCATTAAAATGGAAATAGTTTCTCCAAGGCCTGACAGTGGGAAGGGTGACCTTTGACCCCCCCTCTGAGAAATGTGACTGACCAAATTATCAGCTAAGAGAAAAATCTACGGGGAATAGACTCACACTGATGGAGAATACACTGTGCATGTGTATGTGTGTGTGTGTGTGTATGTGTGTGTGAGAGAGAGGGCATACACTTGTGCGTGTGTGTATGTATATATATATATATATATTTGTTTTCATATATATATATATATATATATATATATAAAATCTTGATTGAAAGCTTCTGCATTCGAAACATCATTCTTTCTTCTTCCCACCTCCCCCAGCTTTCCTCCTCTTCCTCCTCCTCCTCCTCCTCCCATACACACCCCCACTCCATTTTCTTTCCAACAGGCCTCCCAATATTGATTGAAAAATTGTTATTAGAGATAGAGGGCCTCCTGCATGCTGCCTCGTGATTTAATCTGGAAAACATTTAATTTTATGAAGCGGTAAATGATCGTGGCACGCTCCCTCGTGTTTGGGAGCAGCTGGCTCTTTAGCTGCTCACCCTGACTGGTCCCCTGTGTCCTTTTTGGTTAACAAGTTATTTCAATTTCTAAAACGAATGCTGAACAAGAAAGAGACAACATGCAAATGGGAAGCCCAGGAGCGAATGCCATTCACACATGAAAAAACACCCTTTGGAATTCCCTTAACTCTGCCCTCCCTTCCTCCTCCTCCTCCTCCTCCTCTTCCTCCTCCTCCTCCTCCTCTTCCTGGCATCTGTCATGAAAGAAGGNACTCTGCCCTCCCTTCCTCCTCCTCCTCCTCTTCCTCCTCCTCCTCCTCCTCTTCCTGGCATCTGTCATGAAAGAAGGAAAGGGGAAAAAGGGAGCCTATGTTCTTATCAAATTGTTTTTACCAATGACCTGACACGACCATCTATAATTAATTACATAATTTACATTAGACTATTGACTAAACAAATACATAAATCATAGGCAGAGTCAATAGATGCAGACATATTTAATCATGTTCTAAATAATGATTACTGCTCCCATAATGCAATAATTATTTTCAGCAGCTGACTTGAATTAATCTTCTGTCAACATAGCATCTGAACGAAGCAAGAATAGGGTGAAGGAAAAGGCATCAGCAAGGAAAGGGACTGCCTGAAGTTGTCTTCCTGATATCCTTCCATTTTCTGCTTCTTTCTCCTGCTCTCCCCATGCCTCTACGGGAGTCAAAATTTAAAACTGGAATGGCTAAGGAGGCAGTCTCGGTTGAAGCTTGGAAATACAATGAGGAATTGAAATGGAAAAGTAATGGATGGGGCATGTCACATTTAGCAATAGCACTTATATACCGCTTCACAGTGCCTTACAGCCCTCTCTAAGTGGTTTAGAAAGTCAGTCCACTGCTCCCAACAATCTGGACCTTTATTTTACCGACCTTGAAAGGATGGAAGGCTGAGTCAACCTTCAGCCTGGTGAGATTCGAACTGCCGAACCGCTGGCATTTGGCAGTCAGCAGAAGTAGCCTGCAGTACTGGTTTCTTACCATTGCACCACTATGGCTCATTTAGCTGGCCATGAGGAAGGCTCTATGTTCTCAGAATATCTGAAGGGACCATCCTTTGGCAGGTTCTGTTCTTTGCGATTGTGATGACATACAGACAACAACACATATGTGCACCTGTCCTTTATATCCCAGTCAGAGGACCTCATGGCAATATGATAGAACACAATTAATGTTTCTAGTTTCTGAGCAAGATCTGTTTAATTTGTAATTTTAATATTGTATTTTATATTTAAAATATAGTATGCCTTATTTTAATTGTGGTGCTTTTGACACGAATCACCAAACAACAATCTGAAGGGACTTGCAAATTGTAACGCCTTTGGCATGGCTGGTCTTAGGCTACTATGCTGCAACTCTCCCTATGCAAACAAAAAACAACTAGACACAAGGACAGTTTCCCCCTGCACGCCATCACTCTACTAAACAACTCATTGCCACAACACTGTCTTATGCCCCAGGATATCAAACCCCTAATACGGCTGTATTACTATTATCCTTCTCATCTTTTCTATTACCTATTTCCTTAGCTTCTTATGACTATAACTTTGCTGTTTGTATCTTATGATTTATGTTGATTACTTTTATTAATATCCTATTATGATTTATGTTGATTGCTTATTTCGAATCCTATGACTATCACTGAATGCTGTATCTTAACGATGATGATTGTACTTTATGATTATGATAATTTATCACTTACTGTCTGTTTGAACACTGGGAGCTTATTCACAATTCCTTGTCTGTCCAATCACACTTGGCCAATAAAATTTTTTATTCTGTTCTGTTCCATTCCATTCTATAGTCTAGCCTCTTCTCTTCTCTTCTCTTCTCTTCTCTTCTCTTCTCTTCTCTTCTCTTCTCTTCTCTTCTCTTCTCTTCTCTTCTCTCCTCTCCTCTCCTCTCCTCTCCTCTCCTCTCCCCTCCCCTCCCCTCCCCTCCTCTCCATACCACTCCACTCCACTCCACTTCTTGTCTTTAACATCTTTTTTATTTTATTTTTTATTTGATTTGATTTTGTCAAGGGATTACTAGATAACAGGTATAAGTATAAACATGGTTATGAATACAGGAAATGGATACTAATAAGAAAAAAAAAGAAACAATAGGACAGGGACGATAGGCATGTTGGTGTGCTTATGCATGTCCCCTACAGACCTCTTAGGAAAGGGGTGATGTCAATAGTAGACAGGCTAAGGTTAAAGTTTTTGGGGTTTGGGGAAGAAACCACAGAGTCAGGTAGAGGATTCCAGACATTGACCACTCTGTTGCTGAAGTCATATTTCCTGCAGTCAAGTTTGGTGCAGTTTGAGTTTGTATCTATTGTATGCTCTTGTACTGTTATGGTTGAAGCCGAAGTATTCATTGACAGGTAGGACATTGCAATTTAACTGCCCATCTTTCTCACTTGGCCAATAAAGAATTATATTCTGTTTCTATTCTATTATGTTCTATTTTGTTCCTATTCCATTCCACTCCATTCTATATCCCATAAGCTGATTTGGAGAGAACATAAAATGGAAAGCTGGTTAGTTTGAAGGTGAGCCAGTTTCTCCCCATTGGCTTGACCTGCTGCAAGGATGAAAGTGCCCAGAAAAATGTAATAAATCACATTACACCATCAATTATGGGCAAAGTCCTATTCTTTTCAAATCCAAAACATTTTATGAAAATCAAAGGGATTCTTATTTTTCATATACTTGAACATACTTCCAACATCTTTTGTATCATTTCCACTAAATTGAATTCCTGAAAATATACTGAATGGTATAAAAACCATCCGGGAAATGTTATTTAAGCACTATATATAATTATTCCATTAAAGTACACATATAAATGAATAAATACCATTATTACGTTAGACTGGGTCTTTTTCCTTGATGTAACTTGATTATACAACCATTCAAACAGTAGCAACCCTTCTGAATTTGTATTAAACAATCAGAACAGACATTCTATTGATAAATAAATAAAACAGAAGGCTTTGTATAGCTTACAAAGTCAGGTTTGCCATCCTCCTCTTTTATGTTTCATAAGTGTGCAAATTTTCTAATTAGTGCAAATGATCCGTGGAAGTTGCCTTGTCAAAGCTTAGCATATTTTCTGACCAGTACAGGAAAATGGTCACAGGATATAAATATAAATCATATACAAATGAGGGCTTTTGGTGACATAAATCCTAGACAGTTAAGAAAGTCATCATAACTTCAGCAAGACATTGACCTATCTTTATTTTTTTTTAATCTGCATAGTTTAAATTTTTTTATTCTTTTATGATAAGCCACCTAGAATTGCCTTATCAGGGAGAAGGTCAGTATATAAATTTAATGAATGAATGAATTTTTTAACCACTTGATGACAAACCTTTATTGTTGTAGGAATCTCCCATCGAAAATGCCATATGGAATTCCACAAAGTGTATCGACCGTTAAGCAAAGTTTCTTCATTCTCCTGGCAACAAAGAAAGATGGAAAATATTGGCTCTACATATACTGGTGACATGTCCTCACCAGTGGTGGGATTCAAATTTTCTTACTATGGGTTCTATGGGCGTGGCTTGATGGGTGTGATGTGGCATGGCTTGGTGAGCATGGCAGGGGAAGGATACTGAAAAATCCCATTCCCTTCCCACCCCACTAACCTGCTTTCCAGCTCCATTCTCCTGTGCAGGACAACAAAAGAAGACCCAGCCAATCAGCTGGGACTCAATGGGAGGCAGGGAAGAGAGGGGGCGGGGCCAATCAGAGGTAGTATTCCGAACTACTCAAAATTTCCGCTACCGGTTCTTCAGAACTGGTCAGAACCTGCTGAAAACCACCTCTGGTCCTTACCCATTTGGCACTGCTTCACACAGTGGCCCTTTGTTCCAACAAAATGTTAAGTGAGCTTCCTGGTCAACCTAAGGAGATCATCTCTCATCCAAATCAATTTCACTACTCTTTGATTCAAAGCTTACTTCATCCAGTAATCCATCCACTGCTATCTTATTGCTATATACCCCAATTATTTCTGTTTACAAGAGGTTGTTGCTTGGTACCACAATTTTTCAGGGCTCACAGTTCCCCACTTTACTACTTCCTGAGTCTCCAGAATGGGAGTCCTAGAGTGAGAACATACACTGATATACATGCAGGTACACCAATGCATGTGATATGCATTTCTCCTACTGGTGAAATCACCTGTATTTCACCTGCTATTGGAACTAGAGCAAATTCCCAATTGCCCCCTGAGCACCACATAATTTGCATTGCAAAGTATTGGACTATGGACTAACTAAATAGCCATTGGTGACCTTTCCAACTATATGGAGAGCCAGTTTGGTCCAGTGCTTAACGTGTATGAAGAACAGTTGCAGGATTTGGGTCTAGAGAAAAGGACTGGGGAGGGGGGGAACATGACAGCACTACTCCAGTATTTGAGGTGCTGCTACAAAAGAAGAAGGGGTCAATTTATTTTCCAAAATATCTGAGGGCAGGACAAGAAACAATGGATGGAAAGTAATCAAGCAGCCTGGAATTGAGGAAAAATGTCTTAATAGTGAGGACAGTTAACCAGTGGAACAGCTTTGCCTACAGAAGTTGTGGGTGCTTCACCACTGGAGGTTTTTAAGAAGAGACTGGACAATCACTTGTCTGAAATGGTGTCAAACTCGATTTCATTGAGGGCTACATCAAGGTTGTGTTTGACCCAGTGGTGAGATTCAAATTTTTTTACTACCAATTCTGTGGGCGTGGCTTGGTGGGCATGGCAGGGGAAGGATACTGTGAAATCCCCATTCCCTTCCCCACTCCTGGGGGAAGGTTACATTAAAATCCCCATTCCCTCCCCACCCTACTAACCTGCTTTCCAGCTCCGTTCTCCTGTGCAGGGCAACCAAAGAAGACCCAGCCAATCAACTGGGACTCAATGGGAGGCAGAGAATAGATGGGGGCAGGGCCTGTCAAAGGTAGTAATTGCCAGTTCTCTGAACTACTCAAAACATCCACTACCGGTTCTCCAGAACTAGTTAGAACCTGTTGAATACCACCTCTGGTTTGATCTCTGGAGGGTGGGGGCATGGCATGGCGTGGCCAGGGGGTGTAACCAGTTTGACATCACTCATGTCAGGGGTGCCTGTGGTGGCCTGAGTGCTCTACCAGCGTAAATGGGCTCCTGAGCTCCATTTTCATCTGCAATGGCCTCCTATAACCTTCTGCCAGCAAAAACAGCTCGGGAGGGCCACCCGCAGCCCTCCCAAACTCTCTTTTTGCTGGCAGGCACACTGCAGGCCTGTCTTCGCTGTTTCCAGGATAGTCCCACGGGCCAGATCTAAGCTCTCTGTTGGCTGGATCCGACATGCGGGCCTTGAGTTTGATACCCCTGATATAGAGTCTCCTGCTTCAGTATCGGGCAAAATTAGAAGACCTCCAAACTCTATTCTGATTGATTGAGTTCAAATCCCATTTTGGCCATGAAAACCAGCTGGGTGACTTTGGGCCAATTACCAGGAGACTGAGTTCTAGTCCTGCCTTAGCCACGAAAGCCAGCTGGGTGACCTTGGGGCAGTCACTCTCTTTCAGCCCAACTCGCCCCCCCCCCAAGGAAAATAGGAGGATGAAGGTCTGTTGGATATATGTGTTGCCTGGAGCTATTTTTGAAAATAATAAAGATGGGATATAACAAAATGAATAAAATAAATAAATAGGATTTTTATATTGCAAAAGCTGTTACAGAGACTCTAGTAATGTGTAATTAGGAGTAACATGAGGTTTTATGAATAGATTCTTATCTTTGCCTGCAAAATATACCAGGGTATGTCAAACATTCCTTGTTCTTCAAACATAAGCATCTATAATTTACTTATGGGGAAGAAGTGACTGCCCGATCAGTGGTGGGATTCAAAATTTTTTACTACCGTGTTGTAATGACGAGACAGTTGAGGTGTTTGATCATGATCAACTGAATCATGATGAACTTGAACTTTATTGGAGTATAGTCTTACATTTATACACATTTTTAGTTATCCTCCATCATTGGTTAACTTTGGTTACTGCTTAGCTTTGGTTACTCTTTAGCATAATAGTAATTAACACAATTAATTATCTCTCACTAAAGTCGAACATAAGTTTACTTCCTCTCTCTAATCCTCCTTTAGATTAGTGACTTTGATTGCCTGAGTTGTATTTGCTTGTAAACATTCTTTATCTGAGGTTTGCCATCCGAGATAAGAACATTCCTGCAATTACAACTCCACACTATGGGTTCTGTGGGGCGTGGCTTGGTGGGTGTGGCTTGATGGGCATGGCAGGGGAAGGATATTGCAAAATGTCCATTCCCTCCCCGCTCTTGGGATGGTTACCACCGGTTCTCTGAACTACTCAAAATTTCTGCTACTAGTTCTCCAGAACTGGTCAGAACCTGCTGAATACCACCTCTGTGGCCAATCTTACAGAGTTATTGTATGAATTATAATCATTGAGTGCAAGGAATGTTCTGTATATATTTTCTGATGTCATATAAATGCTGCAATGTTTTTAATCTAAATCAGGGGTGTCAAATTCAAGGCTCAGGGGTAGGATCCAACCCACAGGTGCTTAGATCTGGTCCACTGGGCCACCCTGGAAACAGCAAAGGACCAGCCCATGGTGCCTCTGCCAGTGAAAATGGAGCTTGGGAGGGCCGCAGAGGGTTGTAGGAAGCCGTCGCAGCTAAAAATGGATCCCAGGAGTCCATTGTTAATGGCAGAGTGTTCAGGCCACCACAGATACCCTCAACATTTATTTTATTTATTTTTTCAAACACTTACAATATCATAGAAATAAGAATAAACATGTTTAAATACATGAAATAGGAACTAATAACTGGGGACAATAAGATAAGGATGGTAGGCATGATTGTGCGCTTATGCACGCCCCTTACAGACTTTTTAGGAATGTGGTGGGCTTGATAGAGGTTAGTTTGAGGGTAAAGGAGTGGGGGTCTGAGCAGGTGACAACAGAATCGGGTTGTAAGTTCCAGACATTGACCACTCTGTTGCTGAAATCCTACTTCCTGCAATCAAACGAGTGAAATTGAGCTGGCCATGTCCACCCCGGCCATGCCCACCCCAGCCATGCCCACCCAGGCCACGCCCACCCCAGCCCCCCAAGGTCAAACACAACCCTGATGTGGCCCTCAATGAAATCGAATTTGAACCCAATCTAAGCGATCAAGCAAAAAAAGCCTAGAATGCTTGCCGTGAACTTGCAGCGCAGCTGGATTTGCTGAAATTAAAAATTAACATCACCTGCTTAACCACTACACCGCTGAAAGCAATCCGTGTGCTCTTAATGAACCGCAATGTATTTGCACCTCAAACAAAACCCAGGTCTTCAGGATCCGAATGGTAACCAAATTGCCCTCTTCCTGGTAAAATTTATTGTCATTTAAACATGCCAAAAGGCCATTTGGCTGGTCATTACACTAATCTATCATTTCTGCAACTGTTGGTATCCTGCTCTGTGGTCAAATGCAATCTGAGAAGGGTCAACAGAAAAAAATTCCCCTCCCCACCGAATATGTGTCGCCTCTCAACTGCCATCAATTTACTTTTGTCAACAAAAAGGGTGTTAAACACCGCATGAAATAAGAAATTTCCACCACCCTCCCTTCCTCTGGCAAACAGCAGCAACGCTTGTGATGAACACTACCTTTCTTGCTGAGGGTGCGTGCATCGCTTTTGTCATGTCGGGTGCAACAGGGGGCCACAAGTGTGTTAAAAGCCGAAGCTACGAATTTGGCCTTGAATCTGGCTCCCCTAAACTCAGGTAAATGAACGTCATACATAATAGCAGCAGTTACTATTCATCATCTTCTGTTCCTGTTGCTCAGTTTGTGTCAGTTGGAGTATGTCGATGTCTTTGCCTGGGACAGCTTAAAGCCGGTCTTAAATGTTCCTCTTAAAATTAGGATTTCCAAACAGATAAAATACATGAACTTGCATATAATCACAGCAGTGAGAATCACACTCACACAATATTGGAAAAAGGATACTAGCAGAAAGTCTATCTATTATATCTATATTGGCATCAATATCTATATCTATATCAATGGTACCTAAATTTATATCAATATTGACAGCTATGTCTATATCTACACTTACACTTATATCTAATCTCTCTCTCTCTTTCTCTCCCAACTACTGTTGTAAGGCATGGAAATATAGCAGAAAATCTATTATCTACCTATCTGTCTATCTCTGTCTGTCTGTCTGTCTCTCTTTCATCTATCTATCTATCTATCTATCTATCTATCTATCTATCTATCTATCTATCTATCTATCTATCTATCTATCCTCTATACTATCTATCTATCTATCTATCTATCTATCTATCTATCTATCTATCTATCTATCCTCTATTTATCTATCTCTCTATCATTTCTCTCTCCTCCCTCCCTCCCTCCCTACCTACTTACCTATCTATCTATCATCTATCTATCTATCATCTATCTATCTATCTATCTATCTATCTATCTATCTATCTACCTACCTATCTATCATCTATCTATCTATCCTCTATTTACCTATCTTTCTCTGTCATTTCTCTCTCAACTATCTATCACCTGTCTATCATCTCTCTTTCTCTCATCTCTCTCTCTCATTTCTCTCTCATCTCTCATTTATTTATCTATCTATCTATCTATCTATCTATCTATCTATCTATCTATCTATCTATCTATCTATCTCTTTCCCTCTATCCTCTCTCTCTCTCTCATCAGCACAGGAATGAATAATTTCCCAAGTACTGGTTATCTTGGCCATAGAAAGTCCTACAGTCACCTTTAAAAAAAGGGCATACCATATTGGCATTCATTTCTGCTGCTGCCTTTGCCCCCCCCTCCCCCAGTCCAGTTTGCTTGTTTTCTTCTTTCCGACCTTTTTTGTGTTCCTGGATGTGATCTGTAACTGATCTTGTGCAGGTGGCAATGATGCATGCCAAGTTGTGGAGAAACTACAGAACAAGAGAGCAGCAGGGAAGAGGGAGGAGGAGAAGCAATCAAACAATACCTCACCGTGTTCATTTTAAATTGAAACTTTTAGGGTTTGAAGGTATTTACCATGCTAGGAAGAGATGAGAAAGGAATATTTATGTCACCAGTGTCATAAGCTTGGATTAAAAAAACAAATAAAGTATAAATATTTATTGCTAGCAATTCTGTAACCATTAAGTAAGATAAGTCAAAGACTTTAAGGAGAAGGAATTAAGAGATAATAATGTAGCTTTCCTACTTTTAGAATCTGAGTTATTTCTCTTTTAAAGATAATAAAATTAAATTAGTTAGATGACTAGTCTTGATTATCTTGAATTAATATGCAGAAAATAGAATAGAATAGAACAGAATAGAATAGAATAGAATTCTTTATTGGCCAAGTGTGATTGGACACAAAAGGAATTTGGTGCAAATGCTCTCAGTATGCATAAAAAGAAAAAAAACACATTCATCAAGAATACTAAAATACAACACTTTGTGATAGTCATAGGTTACTAAATAAGCAATCAAATCATACCAGAAAACAAATAAAACTACAATAAAATAAAGGACTAAAAATAAATAAAAATAAAGGAAGATACATTACAGACCATCTTCGAAGAAGAAGCTTTTATATTAAAATAGAAAGAAGTTGCTTTCTTATGTTTCACACAGCAAGATCTCAGCCGATCATTTTCAAGTGCATTTCTCTAGTTAGATTATGGCTCATTGCTGCCACTTGCTGTGGTTTTGCCAGGGGTATTTGGGGTTACAAATTATTTTCTTTGCAAATAACCAGTCATAGAATATCTTGCTATGACAGATATGGGAGCACTGAACATCAATGTATGAACATTCTATAAATATCTCGTGAACTTCTGACTTCTTTCTTTTACAGATTGTCACTCTATAGGGACCTGTGAATTCTTAAAAGCTCTACTGATGGGATTGTACACTCCAATAAAGGAGAATATACTGCAGCTCAGGGTTGAAATTTATCTCTCTGAGCTTGGTTGTTTTCTTGCAGATCTTTCATTAGCCAAACTAGGTAACATCATTAGGGCTAGTAAGGACACGGGTTTTCTCTTAGTTTATATTCTAATGGTTTGCCCTGTCAGTGTTTGTAGGAGAGGCCTTGGAGATTCCTTAGGAAAAAGTATTGAGAAGAAGAACTAAGATGATTAAAGGTGTGGAGACTAAAACATATGAGAACGATCGCAGGAACTGACTATGGCTAGTCGAGAGAAAAGAAGGACTAGAGGTGACATGATAGCAGTATTCCAATATTTGAAGGGCTGCCACAGAGAAAAGGGGGTCCACTTATTCTCCAAAGCACTAGAAGGCAAGACAAGAAACAATGGATGGAAACTAATCTGGGGGACAAGCAACCTGGAATTAAGCAGAAACTTCCTAACAGTGAGAACAATTAACCAGTGGAACAGCTTTGCCTTCAGAAGTTGTGGGTGCTTCATCGCTGGAGGTTTTTAAGAAGAGACTGGACAGCCACTTGTCTCAAATAGCATAGGGTCTCTGCTTGAGCAGGGGGTTGGACTAGAAGACCTCCACAGTCCTTTTTACCTCTATCCTGTTTGGATTGTTTACTATTAATGTGTTTGGCAGTTGCTTAATTGGGGCAATGTTTACTTCTTGATTGTTGGTCCGATGTTAATCTGGAGTTAAACTATGCTCATCTGTGGGCTGGAGTGGAAGCTGGAACTGTTCCTGTTGGGAATGATCAAAGAGAATTATACCTCTAAAGTAAGATATCTGACCATCCACTTATTAACAGTGACATGGATTTCATTAGCACAATATTGGAAGAAACCAAATGTACCACCAATACTTGTTGCTATTCAAAATATGTATGAGTGTGCCCAAATGGAGAGGCTCACGCTCAAAATCAATGGGAAGGAGGATACAGATTACTACAGGATATGGGATAAATGGTACAATTGAGTTGATTACAAGGGGAAAACATGCAAATGAACCCAAGAAACAAATTATATTCAGCTGTCTTTCTTTTACTTTATTGTTAGTACTGATTATTAGGACTTACCAATTTTGATACCAATGTAAAGAGGAATGTGTTATTTACATATTATTGTTCTTGTATTTTTAAATTCGTATGTTTTTAATTCTTGAAAATAAAGTTTACTTAAAATTAAAAAAATAATAATCTATGTTCATCTGGGTGCTGATTGCTGGTGGGGATGTGTTTTGGTCTTTTTGTTCTCTTTTTAGCTTGTTGACCATTCCTTTTGTATAGTATGTAGATATTGTTGATGTTTATGTGTCCATCGAGTGTATGAAACCACCCTCAAAAGAGTTATGTCAAGAAAGTAATAGATGAGGAATCAGATTAAACAGGATCCACCGGAGAAAGAAATAGCAATCCATACCAGTATTTTGCCAAGGAATCAAGTGGATGTTCAGAATCCAGAAAACAACACAATTATACTGCAAGATGAGCAATTCACCTTCTACCAGGGATGGGATGCAGATGGTTCAGGATGATTTGGGCGAACCGGATGTTAAATTTACACCTGGTTCGCTGAACTGGTAGTTGAACTGCCTGGCTGGTCCCGCCTCCTGCCCCTCCCTTCCAGGAGTCTCCATGTGGCTTGTTTTGGATGCAGGTAAGTGCAGGATCCGCGTGGAGGCTCTGAGAGGGCAAAAAATGGGCCGAACCGGAAATTCCAGAAGTCCAGAAATGGGCTTGTTTCCAGCATCCGGAGGCCCTCTGGAACCCAAGGGAGGCTGTTTTTCCCCTCCCAGAGGCTCAAGGGAAGCCTCCAGACTCTGGGGAAGACAAAAAACAGCCTTCTCAGAAGTTCCAGTAGTCCACACCCACCATCACCACGCCCACCCAGCAACCAGGCAGAGAACCGGTTATTGGGATATTTGAATCTCACCCCTGGACCATGGGCTGCTACTGGTTTGGACTGATTCTAGCAAACCAGTAGTTCCAGTGAGCATTGGCCCTGCCCCTGCCCTTTCCTGTCCTATATTTCCCTGTTTTTTTTTAACTCAGCTGATTCACACGGCACAGTGGAAGGCCACACCTCAGTTGTTCTACTCACCAGCACTGACATAGAAAGTAGATGTCAACTAAAAAGATACTCCTTTGGTCTTTTTAGCTGCCAGCAGAAAGGGAGCAGGGGAAAGTAACGCATTCCTCAGATGCCTCAAATGGCATCCCAAAGCTGTCAGCATGCAAGGATATTACTAGAGAGCATGATTGATGACTCTTGGCTATGGATGTGTCCCATTGGAGAATATACATCCAGGGGGTGGGGGGANTGGCTATGGATGTGTCCCATTGGAGAATATACATCCAGGGGGTGGGGGGAAGACCAGGGTCAAGGGAGAAATGAATGTTGTATTTTAGTGTCAGCTGCACCCAACTAACGCCAACATGGCCGCTTCTAATAAATCATTTTTTTTTTACTCTGAGAGATGTGGTTAGAGACTTATGATTTGAATGGTAGTGGATTTGTTGGAGCCCTGACAGTAAGTTTTTAAGTTTAAAATAGGCGGTTTTTGAATTCTGTGTGTGCGCACTCACCAAACCAGTTGTTAAACCAGTTGCAGCCCACCACTGCCTTCTACCTCCCTAGATCAGAAAGTATCCAAAAAGCTACTGGGGAAGAACCAGCAGATAAGTATGAGCAGCACTTGTGTTTATGATACGGCTGCTGAGGTTCCAAGTAATACATCCCATTCAATAAGAACTCCGAGGCAGGCAAATTCCTCAAAGAACATTTTATTGGGACATATCCAATTGGCACATTCTTGGTGAAAATCTGGCTCTAAGTTCCCACTGGTTTTACACCCAAATAAAGTAGAACTTTGTTACTTTCCCACCCCCCCAGAGTCACTAGTCACATGGTCCGATCAGCATACAGCCCAGTTGCTAGGTGACCTCAGTTTCCACCTCTTGAACACCTGCACCAACGTCCTTGATTCCCAGAAGAATTTTGTTTTGGCTACAGCACCCCAGCTATCTCTATATCCCACTCCCTGGCCCCCTTTGCTCCAGGCTGTGGAAGCCGTGAGAAGAGAAAATCTACCAAAAAGCTCCCTAGAGAAAAGCTACCAAAAAGAAAATAGCTGCAGTTTGGCCAACTTCATGGTTGACAATGGCTGGACTCAAGCTTCTGGTGGCCTCAGGGACAAAGGACAAGTTACGTTTTGCTGCAAAAAAATGTGTATACTGTTGGTATATAAAATGTCAGAACCCTGAACTAAGGCAAACTTTATGTTGTCAGAGAGGAAATGTCAACGCTGAACATTTACATTCTGGGAATTGGTGAATTGAAATGACCTGGAATGGGTCAGTTCCCACCAGAGGAACTGCAGTTTTTGTCACTGCAGATAAGAAAACCATAGAAAAATGACTAGCCATCATTATTAATAAAATGGTGTCAAAGTCAATCCCATAAATGATGGAATTGTTTCAATTTATAGCTGTAGCAAACCAATCAATACTACAGTGATCCAAATCTAGTATCCAATTATGAATGCAGAAGCGGAAATTGAACTGGGCTGTAGTAACTTCCAACATGTCAACACAGCACCTCATTCCTCCCCAAATATACTACTAATAAAAGATGGTAATGTTAAATTTGGAAGTAAAATCTCTTCTCAAATAACAAGAACGTTTGACCTTATAAATGAAATGAAGCAAGTCTATCAGGATTTTGCCAACAAAAATAAATGTTTGTAGCGTATTCCTTCTTCCAATGATTTAAAAGTTTATTCTTTGCATAGGCATCAGATTGGCAACATCAGACTCAAACTAACTATATACTCATAGTATATATATACTATATACTCAGCCAGCAACAATGGAAAGCTTCTATTCCGTCAGCAAAAACAAGCACTAGGAGTAGCACTTAGATTTATATACCGCTCCATTTGCAGCATTCTTTGAGCGTTTTTTCATATCAGCCTATTCCCCAACAATCTGGGTCCTCATTTCACAATCTTGGAAGGATGGAAGGCTGAGTCAACCTTGAGCTGGTCAGAATTGAACTCCTGCTGTATGAGTTCCACATCTCTTGGTGCAGTAGTTAAAATGCAGGTGTTGGAAGAAATATCCTTCTGGGTTCAGCTCCAAGTGGGGAAAAAGACAGTGGAACCATGGAGGCTGTTTAGAAAGATGGTTTGAGATGCTCTCTCAAATCCTCTGGTGGGATTTGAATTTGAGCTTGTATTCTGATTGGTTGTGAGACTCCCATGGGCCCATGCAGGGGCAACTCTGTAGGCTGTCCTGAGTCCCAGGCTTGGCTGAGCCTTGCTGGATGATGATGTAATGGAAGGGCTTTGGGATTCCTATTATGGCTCTGCCTGAAGGAGGTAGATCTTTGTAATGTAGGATAGACTGTCCCAGGGCTTAATGGCCCATTAACAAAGGTGGAGGGGGGTGTTTCTGCCTCTCTGAGTTTCTACTTCTCTTTTAGGGGAAATAAAATCTGCCCTTTTAATATATCCTAAAATATTTCATTTTTCTAGCAGAGAGGTGGGTTTTAACTTCCAACAGGATTTTGAAGCATATTCAGTCTCTCAATTTTAGATATAATACAACTTTTGATTATATATATCTGAACTGAAATAGGGGAAATACTCTTACCTTTTTAGTATATCCTAAAATATTTCATTTTTCAACCCTGTTTCTCCAACAGTACGGCCTCCCCCAATAAGAAGTCCCAGCATGTTTTATAGGCATGAAATGAAACTAAGCCCCTCCCCCCAAATTAAGGCCTATATTAGGGGGGTAATGGTGGGGGGGCTTGCTGTTAGGAAGTACTTTTGTTGCACACCTGGATATGGTGCTGCCTGCATTGACCCTGATACGAAGTGCCCCACCAACGCCGAGGTCAACATCCAAGCCGTCACCACCCACCTGCCCAAAGATGCAAGGTGGGGGGAATTAATTCACCCCTGAAAAGACAGCCTAACCATTTTTTCGGGGCTCAAAAAAAAAAATAAATACCTGGCCTTATTATAGGAGAAACACGGGAGGAGTGGAGTGGGTTATAACTTCCAACACAGGATTGCAGGATAACTCTGCCCACAGTCTACCCTGATAGGGCTCAAGTTTGAATTCTGAGGTCGGTAAAATGAGGAGCCAGATATGCTGACATTGAAAATCACTCAGAGAGTGCTGTAAAGCACTATGGAGTGTTATATAGTGTGAGTCTAAGTGCTATTGCTAAGGCCATTTTATATAAGGATGGACATATGAAAAGACAAAGATGTATATCAGAAAGAATATATAGAGGAAAGGTTATATATAGTTTTAGAGAAAGTTGCTGAGAAAGTGGCAGGACAGCAGTTTCAGAGAATCTTGGAAAAAACAGATTAATTGGATCCATTTCAGTGAGGTTTAAGGATGGGTTACCATCAGGAAGGCTGAGTGCCAAAGAATGGAGGCCTTTGAACTCTGGTGCTGGAGAAGACTCCTGCGAGTCCTTTGGACTGCAAGGTAATCCAACTGGTCAGTTCTGGAGGAGATCCACCCTGACTGCTCTTTAGAAGGCCAGATCCTGAAGAGGAAACTCAAATACTTTGGCCACCTAATGAGGAGGAAGGACTCCTCGGCGAAGAGCCTAATGCTGGGAACAATTGAAGGCAAAAGAAGAAGGAGACGGCATAGAATGAGGTGGCTGGATGGAGTCATCGAAACAGTTGGTGTGAGCTTAAAGGGACTCCGGAGGATGGTAGAGGACAGGAAGGCCTGGGGGGATGTTGTTCATGGGAATGTGATGGGTTGGACATGACTTTGCAACTAACTACAACAACAACACAGTAAGAGGGAGCCTTGTTCATGCTTGTTGATGACCTTTGGTAGAGTTGGAAAGAGGGTGGTATCCAACCAGTGGTGAGATTCAAACATTTTTACTACCGGTTCTGTGGGTTTGGCTTGGTGGGCGTAGTGTGGCTTGGTGGGTGTGTCAGGGGAAGGATACTTTAAAATCCCCATTCTCTCCCCATCCCACTCACTTGCTTTCCAGCTCCGTTCCCCTGTGCAGGACAACCAAAGGAGACTCAGGCGATCAGCTGGGATTTGGGAGGCAGAGAAGAGATGGGGTTGGCGGGGCCAGTCAGAGGTGGTATTTCAAACTACTCAAAATTTCCGCTACCGGTTCTCCAGAACTGGTCAGCACCTGCTGAATACCACTTCTGTGTCCAATCCATCCTTGAACTTTTGATATTCTTCTGAATTGGCTAAGGGGTCATGGGTGAGAGTCATTCTTTAGGGTAGTTCTTCTTTCTCTATAATTGGTTCCAGTCAGCACTGACAGGAGAGAGGTGGCATCCTCAGCTTTTCAATTATATGGCATCTCAGGGGTCTCCCCTCCCTCATAACATCAACATGAAAGTGGGTGAGGTCATTGGTTGGCTTGGGATTTGGCATCATCAATATGCTGATGAAACTTAGTGGCCTATCTCAACCCTGGACTATTCAACAGATGGTGTTAATGTGCTGACCAAGTTCCTGCAGGCTATTTGGATCTAGATAGGGAGCAACAGATAAAGGATCAACTACCAGTAGCTGTGGTTATTCGGGTCCCCTGAATCTGAGGATTTTTCACCTTTGATCTTGGATAAAGCTGCACTTCTCCAGCAAGATTGGTAAACAATCTGGAGGGTCTTCCTAGACTCACAGCTCCTCTTTGAGGAAGAAATAGCAAGTGTGGTCAGGAAAGCATTTGCACAGGTTCTTCTGGTGTTACAGTTATTATTTAGTTATTTGATTTATTCTTCTGTAAGGTTCTCTACAAAGCCACCAGAGAAGGTTTCAGAGAGAACATCAGAGGGCAAGCACCACAATAGAGAAGGCACGCTTTGTGGAACTCAATAGATGGCACTGCTTAATTGAAAGAATGTGGATCAAACCAACTGGTCTACCACTACATGAGATTGGCAGACTGTCAAGTAACCAAACCACTTGCACTTTTTTCAGGAGTGGGATTCAAAAATCCCAGCAACTGGTTCGCTGCCCAATTGCTGGGTGGGTGTGGCCATGTTGGGCGTGGCCTACCTGAATTTCCAGGAGGGCCATGTTTTACCTTCTCCAGGGTCTGGAGGCCTCTAGAAGGGCAAAAATGGCCTCCCACAGGGTCCGGAAGTCCTCCGGAAGCTGGAAACAGGACCATTCCTAGACTTCCAGGAGGCCCATTTTTCACCCTCCCAGAGCTACTGCACAGACCCTACTCTTACCTGCCTCCAAAACGGGCCATGTGGAGACTTCAGGGAGGGGAGTGGTGGGGAGGGGCAGGCGGGGCCAGCCAGTCAGTTCAACTACTAGTTCGGTGAAACAGAAGTGAATTTAACATCCAGTTTGCCTGAACCGGTCTGAACCAGCTGAATCCGATCCCTGATCTTTTTCATGGAAAAAGAGACTCTCCAGACTCATGTCTTCTTTCTTCTTGATAATCTTGCAATATGATGTAATGGAATTTCCACCGAAGACTTCTTGGAAACGACAGGTAGTCCACAACTTATGACTACAATTGAGCCCAACATTTCTGTTATTAAGTGAGACATTTGCTAAGTGAATTTTGGCCCATTTTATAATTTCTTGCTTCAGTTGTTAAGTGAATCATTGCAATTGTTACATTACTGACACAGTTGTTAAGACTATCTGGCTTCCCCATTGACTTTTGCTTATCAGAAAGTTGCAAAAGGTGACCACATGACCCCAGACAGCACCACCAGAACCAGTTGCTAAGTGTCAGAATTTTGATCACATGACTACAATGGTCGTATGTATGAAAAACAGTCATAAGTCACTTTTTTCAATGCCGTTGTAACTCTGAATGGTCATTAGACAAACTGTTGCATGTCAAAAAGCTGATGGAAAGCTGATGGAATGGTTTGTGTTTATATGAAGGGAAAGGGGGTGTGATGGATTATAGTGAAGCAACACTTTCCCAGGAAGGAGATAGCACATTCCAAGGAAGGGGTGAGACAAGAGACAACACAGCCTGGAGCTGGATCAGCGATAAGGGAATTTAGGATAGTCACTCCGTAAAATCTCTCAGATACATCTGTTTGGATGAGAATAGTATTGGTTTAGTCTGGCAAGATTCTGTCAGTTGGCAATGAAGAAATAAAGAATTGAACTTTGATTGGGTTTTTCTAAGTCATGGGCCAGATGCATCACCCATGGGCCACGTCCATGCTCAGTTTAGCAAAGGGGGAAAAAGTTCTGATAAGTCATGTGACTCTGCTGTGGCAACAAGAGTTTGACATCCCTATTCTAGGTTATTCTTGAGCAGAGCATGACAGCTTTTCAGAATGGGGCAGGGCAGGCAATAGCAGATGTGTCATATTATACATGTGTGTGGTCCCTGATTGCTACACTGGTTGTTAGTTGACTTCCAGAGGCACACAATCATCTACATCAGGCTATCATCTACATCAGAGATGTCCAATTTTGGCAACTTTATGACTTGTGGACTCCCAGAATTCCCCAGTTCAACATACTGACTAGACATCCCTGATCTAGAGTATAATGGCGCACAGAGCATATGACCTGGTTATTTAGCAAAACTGCCTGTTCCAATCATTTCAGTCTGCCCAGTGAAATAAACAGAATGAATACATGCCAGGTCCTCTCAACTGAACAAGGTCATCTCTCAGGGCCTAGGCAATACATCTTTTGTAAGGCAGCATTTGCCCGCTGGAACAACATCCCTCTGGAGATTGGAATGGCTTCCACCCTAGAGATATTCTGGAAGTTATTAAAATATGGCTCTGCTCCCAGAGTTGGAATTAGAACGGATGCCAAATCTTAGTTAGCTTTTGCTGTTTTGAGCTATGTTTGGTTATTTCATTTTTCTGGGCAAGTTTTTAAAAAAAGTTGTTTGGTTTTCTTCCTTTGTGTGTCCTGTAAGAGTCTTTGAGGAGTCAGTTACTGAATTTCCCCTAGCGAACCTCTTTAGCTGAAGGTGGACACAAACCTTGGTTCTTTCAGCTCCTAGATGGGGAGGGGGGGATCAAACTCAAGGCCCACATGCTGGATCTGGCCTGCAGTGAGGTCAAATCCAGCCCACGCAGCCATTCTGGAAACTGCAAGGAGCCGGCCTGCATCACTTAACCTGGCTCATGTCATCCCGGTATGCATGTGTGTACACGGGAGGTGGCGGGCGTATGCATGCACGGGCCCAGTTCTCTGCTGCTGCATGTAGGACAACAAAACCTCCCTCCATCAGACTGGTCTGGTCCCATCCATTGGTGGGATTCAAACAAGTTAATGATTTCTTCCAACAACCAGTTCACCAAACTGCTCAGAAAATTAACAACCGGTTCTTCCGAACTGGTGTGAACTGGCTGAATCCCACCACTGGTTATATCCCTTCACTAACCTGCTTTCCAGCTCTATTTGCTGTTGCCGCATGCAGGGCAACAAAAGTAGTCTGTGGGACTACGGTAAAAAAATAATTCAGATATTCCAACTTCACAAGATCTTATTTTTCTTCTTGAGAAGTTGGAAGGTCTGAACTATTTTTTTAATTATAGTCCCACAGATTAGTTGTCTTGCATGCGGTGGCGGTGAACGGAGCTGGAAAGCAGGTTAGTGAAGGGATGTGACCAGACTAGCCTGGTTGGGGTGGGGTGGGAAACCGAGCTGCGCCGAAAGCAGCCGAAGGCACATCATCCGTCGCTGCCCCGCCCCCTGCCTCGCCTCGCCTCATCCTGCAGGACGAGCTCCCGCCCCCCCACCTCACCCAGCGGAGACTCCAGGATTCTGTCCCCAACCCTGCCTGGCTACCACAGGCACCATCTGTCGAGCCCGAAATTGACATATATGTAGCCATTTTATTTAGCTCTATATTCTCATCATATATTCCTTTTCTTTCTTTCTTTCTCTTTGAGGGGGGGACAGTTTTGGGCTCGCCACATTCTTAAGGTGGGAGAAGTGGTTAGATAGTGAGGATTGTTTTGTCTAGGTGACTTTCCTTCCCGTGGGAACAGAAACTGTCCCTGCTGAGACCTGCGGGTAGAGATTAAAGACATCAGGCAACATTGATTTAATTCTGTCAGGGAATATGACTTTTGTGGGTTGTTTCTAATTTACAATATTATGTGGTGTAATTCTGGTTTGTGTCAGATCCAGAATTACACCAGATTTTGCCAATTTGATGCTTACCTAAATAAAATAAATTTGTTTTGGAAGATGGACTTTGCTTATTTCTTTTTGAATGGGTTTCATCACTTGGAAACCTGACACCATCCACCTGAGCAACATCAAGGTGGCCATGCCCTCAGGTCACGCCCAGTCAGCCATGCCCACTCCAGCCATGTCCCTTCTTCTGTCCCCTGGAGGACAACTACAATGCTAATGTGGCCCTCAATTAAATCAAGTTTGATACCCCATCCTAGACTGATACCATACACTCTACTGCAGTGGTGGCTAATCTTTTTGGGCTCCTGTGCCAAAAATTGTGTGTATGCTTGCACGCTTGCACTCATATGCCAGCACCCAGAAGGCAATGCGCCTCCTCACGCCCCCCTATGCATGTGTGTGCAATCCCCACCCCCTTACCTGCACTGCACCTCACAGCTGAAAATCAGCTGGTTTGAGGTCTTTTTCAGCCTCCCAAAGGCTTGAGGAAGGCTTCTGCAGGCTTTGCAGGCTGAAACTAGCCCTGTTTCATCACTTCTAGTATTTTTGGAAAAACAGGAAGTGACAAAACGGGGCTAGCCAGCCTCCTGCACTACAGAGGGGGAGATTTTGCCCTCCCCGGGCTCTGGAGGCTTTCCTCGAGCCTCCAGGAGGGCGATAATGGCCTCCCCTGGCTCCAGAGTCTATCTGGAAGGCAGAAATGAGCCCATTTCTGGCCTTCCTGAACTTTTGGGAGACCCATTTTTTTTGCCCTCCTTGAGCCTCCGCATGCGTCCTGCACTTACCTGCATCCAAAATGGGCCATGTGGGGACTCCTGGGGTGGGCGGGGCCAGCCAGGAGTGAGGTTTGGTGGGNGGGCCATGTGGGGACTCCTGGGGTGGGTGGGGCCAGCCAGGAGTGAGGTTTGGTGGGTCTCCGAACTTCACAGAATCTTAGCTAGGGGCTCTCCCAAACCCCTGCAAACCCCCAGCAGCCCACCCCTGATTTTAAGTCAACCAAATAAAAATCCCTCTGATGCTGTACTCTCTCTTCCAGGATGATTGTATGCAGAGGTGGTCAAATTGAAGAAGAATGAATCTACATAATTATTATTTATCACTAGCTACTGTAGCTTTAACTCTGTTACTAAAGCAAAAGCCTCCCTGATATTTCCTCTAACCGGAAAACAAGTATAGCCATTTATTCTGAAAACATGAAAGCTTTTCAAGCGAGAAAGCGAGGTATTAAAGATAAATGACTAAATGACACGCGGTCGAAACAAGGTGCAAATAAAATCCCTTATAAGTATTTGTTATTGCTTGAAATGACGGTATGAATTCTACTGAGGATAAAAGATTTTTAAAAAGACAGAAAATAACCCCAGCAAATGAATTTTAAAAAGAAGCTAATAATAATTAGGTAATGGAGATAACAATGGCACCAGGGGTGTGATTCAACCGGTGTAACAACTGGTTTGGAGAGCGTGGCAAACGAGTGCTGCTGACCTTCTCCAGCAATCTCTGTTTGTTAAACAGCGGACACACGGCAATCCGCTGTGCCACACGAATCAGCTGAGCTTGAAAACCAGGATATGAAGCACAGACTAGAGCCAGGATGGGTGGATAGGCCCAACAGCTGATCATTGGAGGGAATCAGTTTGCTCTCAGATGATCCTTGGAGCTACCAGTTCACCCAAATTGGGCCGAACCGATAGAATCCCACCCTTGAATATCAGTTAGACTTATACGCCGCTTCACAGTGCTTTATGGCCCTCTGTAAAAGTGGTTTACAGAGTCAGCCTCTTGCTCCCAACAATCTGGGGAAGGGAGAATGAGAGAGAGAGAGACACAGAGGCAGACAGAGGCAGAGACAGAAAGAGAGAGGAGGACATATTTGCTATTACTCTACTTTCTGATTGATCTTTTTTTCACAATAATGAGGCTGCTGGTAATGACGTAATAAGGGCCAAGTGAAAGGAAGAGATTGGAGTTTTTTTCCTGGTTTTGTTTTCCCTCTGACCGAGCACTTGAAGTTACTTGAAGGCTTAAAGACCTCACTGATCAAGACAAAAATGTTGTACCTCTCCAAAAACAGCAGATCAATGCCTTAATCGCTTTCCATTTAGACAGAAGTTATGCTAACTTTTAAACAACTCCTCTGATTTTCTGTCTTTCATGGGGCACAACCCAAGGTGCGAGCTTTGGCCTGCAAAGTCAGGACATTTGAAAGAACACATCCTTCCATATGAACCTCTGTCTAGTTTATAATTGTTGGAAAATGCACGTCTTTCTCTCACATAATTCAGTGGTTACTTCAGAGAGAACCTATTGTGGAAGTTTAATTGATATTCAGCCAGAGGCTGTCTTCCTGATTACGGTCTTTAAAATACACAGTTAAGACGATTTTGTTCTATTGGATTGTTGGAAGAAATATCCTTCTCGGTTCAGTTCCAAGTGGAGAAAAAGACACTGGCAATGTGGAGGCTGATTAGTAAGGTGGTTTAATGGTGAAACAGAACCACCAAGCCGTGTGATTCTGGGTAGCGGACCACATGGAGTGGAGAGTGAGGTATATTTATACCACTGTTGGGCTTTGAACCTGCTTCCTGTTCCTGTGGCAAGAAATGTGTCCTGATTGGTTGTCAGACTCCCATGGAGTCATACAGGGGTAACTTTGTCGGTTGTCTGTGTGCTAAGTTTGGTTGAAGCTTGCTGGGTGATGCAATGAAGGGTAATTAAATGGCTCTGCCTGAAGGAGGTAGATCTTTGTTATGTAGAATAGACTGCCCCAGGCCTTAAGGGCCCATTGACAAAGTGGGGTGTGTGTGTGAGTTTTTGCCTCTCTGAGTTTCTATTCTTTTAGGGGAAATAAAATATGTCCTTTTAATATATCCTAAAATATTTCATTTTTCTAGGAGAGGGGTGGGTTTTAACTTCCAACAGGATTATGAAGCATATTCAGTCTCTCAATTTTAGATATAATACAACTTTTGATTTGATTATATATATATATATCTGAACTGAAATAAAGGGCCAGATTTAAAGACAGGCAACCAGAATTTAAAGAGGCCATGGCTCATTTATTCATTCAAAATATGCCAGAAATAATAGGAAAGAAGTATTAATGTGAAACCAACATGATTATTCATATGGCAGCCTCATCCATCTTTTTTTTTAATGAGATCCTTTGAAATTAAGATCCAGGAGCCTATTAAATAAGTATGATTGAGATACTATCGAAAAAGAATCAGAATGATATCAGAAAAATCTGATAAGAAAAGTATATATTTAGTATTACATGTTTTAACAGCAGTGAGGATTATCTTTGCACAATATTAGAAAGATGAAGAAACACCATGATGAAGAGATAATTAAGAAGAAACTAGACTGCACAGAAATGGATAGTCTTACAGTGAAAATCAAGCAGAAAAAAGATACAGAATATTATCAAGCACAGAACTTATTTTACTAGTGGCTGGGAAAAAGGGGTGGAGAGTAAGAAAAGAATCTGTAATTTGCTAAGCAAATTAAATACCCAGACAATACAATGTTTATTAAACACAAAGACATGTAGTTATTAGAAAATTAATAAAATTTATTAAAAAACACACACACAAAAAATCAAACACCCTGAGATTAGGTGAAGACCCAAGGTTCATTTTATTTTCTATAAAAAAAAAAATAGAACACAGGTAAACCACAACTGAGCCCAAAATTTATGTTGCTGAGTAAGACAGCTATTAAGTGACTTTGACCCCATTTTATTTCTTGCCACAATTAAGGGATCACTGCAGTTGTTAAATTAGTAACACAATCATTTAAGGCAGGGGCCTCCAATCTTGGCAACTTTAAGACTTCAACTCCCAGAAATCCCTAGCCAGCTTTGTTTCTGGGAGTTGAAGTCCTCCAGACTTAAAGCTGCCAAGGTTGGAGGCCCCTGATTTAGGGAATCTGGCTTCCCCACTGTCTTTGCTTGTCAGAAGGTCACAAAAAGTGATCCCATGATCCCAGGATATTACAACGGTCAAAAGTATGAAAACAATCATAAGTCATTTTTTTCAGTGCGTTGTTGTTAACTTTGTTTACTAAACAAATGGTTATAGGTCAAGGAAATTAAATTAAATCCAAAGGGGTTGCATTTCTGATACTTCACTTGTGGAATTATTCTTCAGCAACCTGGGTACTTGCATAACATCAGATTCCTTCAAAATTCATGTAAAATGTTATGTTTTATCATGGACCCCAGTAGATATTCTCAGTCCTCCAGGTCATGGTTGTCCCAAAGGTGCTTTTTCAAGAGGCAACTGGACATTCTGGTTTTTTTCTTTTGAAGACTTTCACTTCTCATCCAAGAAGCTTCTTTAGCTCTGACAGGACAGTAGGGAATGGAAGGATTTATATTCCTTGCAGACAGCTGGTCATTTGCATTCTTTTACAGGGTCATTGAGGCCACTTGGAGGTTTATCTATGGCCTCAGGGTCCCCTGAGTAGTGCTCCTGGTTCCTGTAGTCTGCAATTTTTCCTTAGTTTGCAATTTTAGGAATGGATTTCCAGAGGGAAAAAATGGCAAACTACAGGAACCAGGAGCACTACTCAGGGGACCCTGAGGCCACAGATAAACCTCCAAGTGGCCTCAACAACCCTCTAATTTTATGGGCTCCTGCACTTGTAATTGTCTTATTCTGCTCAAGTTGGAGATACAAAATGAGAGACACATTCAATAGGACACCATTTCATCTAGGTCTGGTGAGTGCCATTGTTTTGTTGGAGGAAAGACCAAATTTAAGTTCTTTATGGATCATAAAAATCCTGGTGCTGTCATCTAAATCAGCTGAACATTGTAGACCTATTGTTGCAAGCAAAAGGAGCAAAAGACACTTGGAATTACAGTTGTGGTGTTGTGTGTTGGACATTTCTGAAGAGCTCGACTGTCTGCAGAACGAAATGTGGCAACCATTGAGCTGAGCACAGCAATGTCCTTCCGACCAGAAGTAGAGAGTAAAGGGTATCAGATGCAATCTAGTTAATGAATAATGCACTTTGCACTGAGGTGGGAAAACAGACTTATGCAAACACCGCCTTTAAAAAAGTACACTGAGCATAGAACAGGACACAATTTATTAACGTGGTAAGACTGCCCTTGATTCAATCCAGAATGAACTCAGCTAAAGGGGAGTTTTATTTAAAAGAGAAAGTTCACTTTTTTTTTAAATGCATAACTCTTTGATGTAGCACATGGAAGCCCTAGTACAGCTATTGTACATGATTCAGTTGCTCTCTCTTCAAAATGTCTCTTTCTTAATCCATATCCTTTCTTCTCTCTTCCCCCACCCCCAATGCTCTCTCAGACTGGGAAAATCTCTTCATTCTAATTATATGCAGTTCAGCTTCCTTCGGGTATTATCCCACGTCATCAGGCTTCTGTATGGAGTTTGTATGTGGGTCAGGCTATGCCAGCCGTTGGTTTTAAATTTGAGGCTAGTCTATTGCTGTGCCAGGATGGTTTTTTTTTCTCCATCCTGATTGGTTGGGAGTCTTGGTCTGTTTATTGGTCTTGGAGTTTGTTTGACTGGTGTTTCTGGTTTGAGCTGGTACCTTCTAACTATTCCATACGCTGCCAGCCTGGGCAAAGAAGAGACATCAATGCAGAGAGGCCCTGATAGACTGGCAGATGAGATTCTGCCTCGCATACGTTGATTCAACACCACTTTGTTAAAAGCAGACCTACAGATGCGAGCGAGCTTGGATAATACCCTGCGGCATACGTGGAGCACGTGCTGAACTGGCAGTCTATATACTTAGTGGCCGACTCATGTATTGATGAGTTCATAGTATGAGTCATTATATAGCGAGGTTATTACTGTGTCATGGTGTATTATTCCTTATATATATATACTATGAACTGGTATAGCTTACTACTCCTGGTTGTCAGCAGCAGCTCATACTTATATATCTGCTGGTGATATTACCCACAACGGGAGAGGCTTGAAAGCCACACATGCTTAACGCCTTTGACCCGGCCTGCGAAGAACTCTAAACTATTATATATACTATAGTACATATATACATGTGAGTAGTATCCTTTCTACATCTACGATCTATTCATACATACACGGCTACAGTTTAGCCTATATGATTATATATGCGTTGCTGCTTGATCTAGGTGAGTGTTGGTGCCCTTAGCTCCATGAGTACCCACTTACTACATTAGTAGGCCTCAAGGTCATATCACTAGCTAGATAGGAGGAAGCAGGCATAAATTACCATAGGGAGAGCAGACCGGTAACTCCAATTTGAGAGGAAACATTGAGATAGGTGCCTCTCACTAGATGCTGAGGGAGACTGGCTTCCCTATCTTGCTAACGGACACTGGCCCTCTATCGGGATACAATCCCACGTCATGTAGTTCTGTTAAAGTTGTAGCAACATTCAGCAGAATCTCATCTGCCACTCATCAGGCTTTCTGTATGGATGTGTGTCTCACAGTTCCTGGTTTCAAATTTGAGGTGGTCCATTCTGATTGGCTAGGAGCCTGGGCTGGTGTTCATTGGACTTGGAGTTTGATGATTGGTGGTTTCTGGTTTCTTCTGTCTGTTTTTGTGGCTTTGATTGGCTGGCAACACTCTGTTCTTGTGTTGGAGGCTTTTCAGTGCAGCTTGGCTCCGTTGAAAGACGGCTTGCTATTCATCACAAGCTGCTATTCATTAGGCAAGCTGGGGTTTCACCTGGTGCCCGGTGGGGGGGTGTTTGAGTTGGAGCTAATCAGAGCCAGCCAAGAATCATAAGAGAAAGCCATAGAGATTGAAAAAGACCGCAAGCATGAAAGAAAGAGATTGATCCACAGACATGTCAATGCATTTGGAAGCCTGCACCCTCAATAGAAGATTCTCCACAACCACAAGCCAGGTCAAACACCTGGCCACAAACAACTCCTCTGATACCT
>BHFT01017086.1:0-39233 GCA_004320025.1 Laticauda laticaudata
TTAGCGAGCCTAGTCAGATGCAAAGCGTTCACGTGCGCATGCGGTGTTAGGTTCGCAACTTGACCCAGCAGTCTGGGACAGCCCGGTGATCCATCCTTTCCGAGATTCAGAACAGGCAGTTCGGATCTGTCGGGTCTTGCACCAACCCTCTTTGGGGTTTGAAAAGGCTTTCAAGGCATGGGGAGAGGACTTCTCCCATCAGAGCCCCCCCACCATCTATGTTTCAGGTTAATTGGGCATTTGGCCTCCTCTGCTGCCGTAAGCATATACACATCTGAAGATGGCATTGGAGGTCTGCTTCTGGCAGATTGCAGCAGCTCTGATATACAGTCCTCATTTAAGGCCTCATCGGTTAACACATAGCTTCTATCAAGGCGCTAACCGTGGGACGCACCATAGACTCGAATATGACACTGCCAGCTCTTTAAATTCTTGCTGTGTTGTCAGCAAGCATGATATGTCCGCGGCGCACTGATTTATGGTACTATTGACATTCCTAAGTCTGCCGTGGGCCTATACGACGTTCCGCCAGTGGGTCTTCCAAAAACACCCTGGCCCGCAGCGAAGTCATGACATGGTACAAACTCTACCATGCAGCTGGGAGGTGTTATCATTACTGCAAGTCTACCCCATATCTCACTTTGCAGGCTGTTCCGCAAGCTCCAAACGCGCTTGTAACACATCTGACTTTGGCTGCTTCTGAGCAGAAATTCCCCTCCGGTATGTCCTGCCTATAGCTCCAAACTTGTGCCAGGAAAAATCCCCAACGCTCCTTGGGAATCACCCGACCGGGCATATTTTACTTCCAAGATGGCGAGGCAACTTTGGAGTTTGCTCAGCGTCTTCTGTTCATCCTATTCTTTTTGGCAGCCACGCTAGGGGGTCCCCAGGGGCTGCGGCTGCCTGTTGCGGTCACGTATCCCAGATCTCGATTTTATGGGTGGTGGCCTGTTCTGCGCTCTTTGGGCTGGGGCTGCTCCCTTCCTCTCCCTCATAACCTTTGTTTCAGCGTGAGACTCCATCCGCAGGGCCTTTCAATCTTTTGAGGTGCCTGGCTTGATTAGTACACAAAGTCTTCTTCCTTTGCCTTCCTTGACATTGGCTCCTTGCTCAGCGCCTTCTCAGGTCATACTGTCGCCTTTTGCATCTTTCGGCTTGTCATAAGAAAACGGGGGGGAGTGGGAGGTCAGGTGTATACTGCTAGTCTGGGAGTGAAGGAGGGGGTTACATTCTTCTGTTGTGTAAAATGGGGGGGGAAGCAAACATCGAAGTTAGGTTTCTATTTCTCGCTTAGCTTTCTTTTCTCTGCGTAACTGCAAACCCGTCTTCTAACGTATGTCGCTGCGTGTCAGCGATCGAGGCCGCATAGTCACACGTAGAAGATGCCCACATTGATCATCATTCAGCGATTCTAAATTGGAACGTTTTATGCTGAATTATTCGGGGTTGGGGAGACTGTCCATCACCTTTGTATATGTGCTAAGTTTGTCGACGCCTATTGTCTCAGTATGTGCTATTGCTTTTTGGTTGCTACCCTGGTGCACTTCCTTTCAGTAAAAGGAGTAGATTCTGTCTCTCATATTAAAGAGTCTAAGTATTTCTTTCCTGCTTATTTCTGAATGGGAGGTTGCTCGGCCCTGACATTATTATCTCGAATCTCCCCTTACCCATGCGCTGCCCACGTCGAAAAGCCTAAGCCCAATTCTCTTCTTCCGACGCGGGGGGCTGGACAGAGTCTATCTTCAACTAGTGAGCAGGTAAGCTGGAGCCATTGGAGGGCAATTATTTTTGCTGCGTATCAGCACTGGAGACCATTGGCTAAGCAGACCCTCAATTGGAAGAAGGATTACCAGCGTGGAAGCCGCAGATGGTCGTTGGGGGTTTGGCGTGGAAAGATCTGGATAAGGCCCTCCCCCCCCCCCCGGGATCACAACACCTGCCGCCCGTGGAAAAGAGGAGCCAGGGCTACAGTGAAGGAAAAGAGAGAGGATAACTCCTCACTGATCAGGCCTCCAGGATGACTCCTTGACGAAGCCTTTGAACAACAGCTGCGACATAAGTATGACATGGGGGGGAGCTTGAGGCTCCAGATAACGCAGCATGAGGCAGGCCGTCACCTCACCCCGAGATTCACCCCTCCGATCCAGCAGGGCAGCCCCGGGGCCCTCCAGGGGGGTGTGATTGCCTAGAAGACGTAGAGCTCCTAGCTGCCTCTGTTAGAAGTAAGATACGGTGCTGGGGAGATCCGCAAAGCCTTGGGATTTTTCCTAGCCCAAGTTGGGAGCTATATGGGAAGTAACTAGGTCGGGGAGGAGTTCCCTCTCAGGAGAGCAGCTAAATAGTGATGAAATGGTGTTCACTGGTAAGGGCTTGGCCTGAGGGGAACAGGTGCCTGGCATGAGGTGGATGGTGACCTTGCATCAATGATGTAATCTCCCCCACAGGCTGCCTGAACCTCTAATAACGCTGTATTATCACCTCAAAGGGACTGCACTGCGGGCCTAACGGTTTTGCGTAGAACCCACTGGCATAGAGCGGCAAGGACGCCGAGATTACCAGAGAAAGGACAATGACAATCCAGGGGCCGGACGCGTCAGATGAGGCTGACGGTGACAGGACTCCAAAAGAGGGAATGTCAATCATGACAGTCCTAACGCTGGTCAAATATCCGAGGTTGGCCCCGAGGAAGCCCCATGATAGAAGCGTTTAAGGATGTTTAAATGAAGTGTGTACAGAGTGCATTGCTAGAAGAGACCCAAATAGACTTGCAGATGTGGCACTTGCCTGGCAGAAGAAGTGGAAATTGATTTAAACCCAAAGCAGATGCGGGGAGGTTCTGTGGAGCAAGCCTTCGCCCGAACGAGCCTCAATGAAGGTTCCCCAAACCTCAAGGGGAGGAGTGGCGTGAGACCGGCAACCACGCGCTGACCTTGGGATCGAGACTGCACGGTGAAAGGAAGGTTTCACTGGGCTGTGACTGCAAGTCAACGCTGAACCAAGGGGGCGTCAAAAGAAGGGAAGAAACCTGAAAAGTTTCGAACGACGCAGAGAGAGCCTCGCCGAAGCAGACGAATGAAAGTCAAGAAATGAGGAGACGGTCGAGATGGCTCCGTCCCCCTCCGCAGGAAGAGTAATCAGAAACCCGCAGTTACCCCTGAAAGAGGATGAGTATCGATCGGAAGACCGACATTCCTGGTAAGTCCAAGCATAATGGGCGCCTATGACTCGATAGTCCAGTGAAGAGTATGAGGTTAACACGTACCCACCATTCAGCGTCGAAGGGAAATGCAGCCTGTTAGTTCTGGGTGCACAAGTATGCTAATTGCAACGCACTAGGAGAGTAGTGGAGACAATGGCAAAACGCTGAAAACCTTTGAGGAGTGACCTTTCCTTTTGCCAATATAACTGAATCGAGCGCGCTGGAGGTTGTCCACTGCACGTTTAATCACGAGAGCCATGATAGAAACAATCATCATGGGAGATCATGATGAGACTCGCATTTTATCTCGTGGGAAGGGAGATGGAGCAACCATTATTACTGCGATTCCGGGCTCCGGAAATGGAAACCCCCAGGCGTAAGACTGGGAGGAAAGGGTCTGTTGAGCACGACCCCCTTGGAGAGAGAAGGGCGAGAATGACGCACCTTGCAGGAGGCACGACCGGGAAAAGAGGGCAGATCTAGTCGAAAGCTATCAGGTTCCGATGAAATACACGCTTCACATGTACTCAGGAACACCGGAAAGGGGAAGGAGCAAAATTCCCAAGAGGTAATTGCGCGATTTACAAAGTGAGCTGTTCAGTGGAGAAGGCCTTGGATGAGCTTCCCCCTCACCGGCACATCATCCTGCTATTGAGATTTTGCTGGGGTGAAGCTCCGGAAACCGAAGGTTGTACTCAATGACAACCACGGGAGGAGTTTGGAGGGAGCTAAGATTCGTTTATAGATAAAAATCTGGAAGTGGGTTTTCGATTCAAAGCCCACTGCTAAGGCCCCGGGTAGCGGCCCCCGTGTCCTGTTCCATGAAAAGAAAGATGATCCAAATGCTTTGTGGACTACAAGAAATTTGATCGCTAGTTTCCATGGATTAAACGAATGTACCCTTCCTTTTGAATAAGGAAGGACATGTTGGGTCCATCTTAGCAAAGGGGAATAATGTTTCACGAAGAGTTGTCGATATTGAAGGAGAAAGGGCCTCGAGCTATACACAGGATCTCGATAGTTAAGTAAGGGGATGAGTGGGAGAGAACCGCTTTTATACCTCCGACGACGACGTCACGCTTAGTGTCTTTCCAAGTTATATACAACGTTCTTTCCTTTTGGGTTTACGAGAGGCCGTCACCCAGGCTGTATTCTCGCAAATGATCAATCAAGTGTTACTAGTGAACATTTATATTCAGGAGGGCTTTTGGTTTATAGCTTGATGATATTCCTTATCTACCACGGAAACTTCTGGATGAACATTGTGAAATGTCTGTGTCGTTGGGTCCAAGGTTCTAAACAGAGAAAACTGTGGCTTGTGTTACCGCTACGTGAACGGTCTATGCTTAAAACGTCAAAGTTTGAATTCATCAAGACGAAAATTGACTATTTTGGGATATTGCCTTTCATCTGAAGGCATAGAAATGGATCCAGAGAAAGTGCATGCCAATTGGGAATGGGCTCCCCACTCCAGAAACGAACTATCAAAGTTTCTTGGGATTTGCAAATTTTTACCGGCATATTTATCCCGATGTTGCAAGAATAGCATAAGCCCATCACAAATCTCTTAAAAACAAAAAGGGAGAGGTGAAGGCCAAGGAGACACATGGGCAACCATCTTCGAGAGTGTTTCACATGTGAGGTTGATGCCAAGCCGCTTTTGAAAAGCTAAAACGACTGTTGCTGCAGAAACTATGTTGCTAAAGCACCCGGATATGAGAAACTCCTTTCGGTTGATTCAAGCCGAATGCAAGTGAATGTGGGCGCTGTTGATACGCGGTGTTACTGCGAAGCTGCAACTCAACTCAAACGAGAAAAAGGGACCTGTCAAACGGCCCTGTGTGGCGTATCCCTACGGCCCTGCTTTAGCTGTCTGAAACCGAGAGAAGGTGGGCCGTCTGGGCAAAAGAGAAGTCTTTTGCAGTTTCTGGGGCTTACTTCGAGAACCTGGAGACATTTCCCGTCGGAAGGAGCCACAACATCCATACTTTGAGGTGATGGACTGATCATTACAAAATTTGGAAGCCTTAAAACGCCCCGGAAGCTGTCCGAGAAACAGTTCGCTGGGCCCAGTATTTCAAGCAAGTTTCATTTCTCACTGAAGTACATTCCAGATCGGGGAAGAGATTCATGGTGGGTGCTCTCTCTAGACTACCGCCAGAATATAGTATGCCGCCCAGGTAAGGTGAATAAGCTAATGTCTCAACGTCAAATAGCAGCCTAAAGCCGCCGCCAGTGATCAGACAAGCATGTCTTAAACCAGAATGTAGAGAAGTGGAGTGATCAATTGATGGACCTGAAGCCGTCCGCGCACACACCGAGGAGACTAAAAAAGCAGCTTAAAACTTGATGATGTGGCTCCCTTGCCTGTTCTACGTTCGAATGCACTATATGGTTAGAGATGTTTTGGGCTCTGGGTGGGCCAAAGTTGTAGATTGTGCCCATCCACCCTGCGACCACTTAGGTGGCAATCTCAAACAAAGCTCAATTGATTCTAAGCACGACGACGCCTGGCCTAATCATGGGAGGAATGTTCTGAGTTGCCTAAACTCTCTAAAACTTACTAAGTTACGTGGGGCAGCAATTCTGGTCGAGCACTAGCTTTAAAGAAGAGACATTTTGCAAGCTCTTATGTGCTAGCTGTCTCCGGAATTTGTGCTTTCGGCGTGAAGAGACCCTGCTGCATGCCCAGCACCGGTTTGTTTACAGAATGTAGCTGACCGCCAGCAGCTCCCTGCGACATAAATATCTCTAGATGGACTTTACTAGTAGAATTACCCCGGAAAGCAGTGCGCAACACGGGTTATCTGGGTAGTAACCCGATTTGTTTTCCAAACAAGTCAACACTTGCCATTACCTTGCTTCCAAGATGTACGCACCTCTGCCTGAGAGCCGCTGGCCTACGAACTTTTATTTCGACATGTCTATAGGTTCATGGCGTTCCAGAACGCATAATCTCTGACAGAGGTGGTCCAGTTGCTACACTCGAGAATTGTTTGAATAGCAGTGATCCCTGAAAGTTGATAGGCTCCCCCACTGCTAGCAGGCTTTAAGGGCGTCACGCCCACCACCAGGCTCAAACAATGGGGCCAACAACGCAGTAGGTCTAGAACATATCATTAGATGTCTATATAAATTATCAACAAAACATAAACTGGCCCGACTACTTACATCCGAAGGACTATAACAACATCTGTACATAGTAGTACTGGGATAGGACTTCCATATTAAATAGAGCTTCGGGACAGAGATTTCGACCCATACCCTGAATTTCCTTCGTGAAAGGCTAACATCCATTCATTGATGAAATGCGAATAACTCAAACTCCACACTTACCTTGGCCAGTGACCCGCAAAGCATTAGCATGAGGCCCACCTCAAGCTCATTAAGAAGTCTTGCAGACAAGAAAAGATCTCCGACAGCAAATCTAATAAAGTGGGCCGACAAAGTTTCCTGCTTCCACCAGAACCTGCAAACCAACCTCAAAAGTCAAAGAAGCTTGGTCCTAAATATGTTGGTCCTATTCAAACAATATGAACCGGATGTACTAAATCCCTGTGACTACAGCGTCCAAGCTGAACTTACCAGAAAACTCTTTGTCGATTCATCCGCAGTGTGTGACACATTTAGTGATTGCTAAAACCGAACATACCTTCTTAGACTTCTAAGACGCCATCCCAGGCTGACCTCCCATAAGATCGACAAATCACAAATGAATTGGAAGTGAGACACAATCTATTTTGAAGTTAAAGACATTCTGGAACAACTCCTGCGTCAAAGACGAGGTCGACTCCCAAGTATCTTGTAGCCTGGAAACATTTCCCTTCAACAAAGCCGATATTGGCCGCTTAACGAAAACCCGAAACTGTGTTAAAGCCACCTAAGTTGATCAAAGCATTTTCCATTCCAAAGCTATCCTGATAAGCCTTAGGAGCTGCATCTATTTTTGTAATTGCTTTAATGCATAAGTACATTGTCTTTATATTTCTCTCCCTCTCTCTCTTCTAGACTCGCATGGTTTTCTTTTTTCTAGGCAGGGCCCGAATGTCACGCCTTCCAAGATCTCTACTTAGTCGCTTTGGATCTTTCGGCTGTCAAATACAGAAAGCGAGGGGGCGAGGGTGACGGTAGGCGACTAAGTCTGGGCAAGTGAACTGGAGCGTGTGTAACAATTTCTTCCTCTGTTCGTGTAAAATTGGGGGCGCGAGATCACAATAAGTTAGGTTCTATATTTCTCGCTTAGCTTTCTTTCTATCTCTGCGTTAACTGCACACCCCGTTATAAAGTATGCCAAGGTCAACCGGATCAGAGGCCTCATCATCACCTGAAAGAATGCCCACAAATGATCATATTCCACAATCTTCTAAATTGGAATTTCATCTGAACTATTCGGGGGTGGGAAACACTTCCATCACTTTGCTATATAGTGAATTGCAGCGTCCTAATTTCTTCAGATGGAGCAATTTTCTTGGTATGCTACCCACTTCACTTTTCATAAAAGATATCTTTTCTCTAATTTAAAGAGTCTAAGTATTCCTCTTCCTTGGATTTTGAATGGAGCTCCGCCTGACAGCTCCTTTCTTCCACGCCGACGTGTAGTGGTGACTCCTGGGGCGAGGTCTTCTCCTCAGGAATCCTTTCAGCCGACTCCCAGAGGGACCATTGGGTCCACAGCTGGTTTCCTCTGCGCAAGATTAAGTTCTGGCTAAGCAAATCCAGTTCCCTTTCTTCCGTCATGCAGCAGTCGAATCTTTGCCCTCCAGTGGCTTCCCAGTCTTTCTTGGTCTCACTGGCTTTGGAATGACATGAATGTTTAGACCCCCTCGGAGGAAATTTATATACTCTCCCACGCGCGTGGGCTGGTAGAGTGAGATTCAGGCAATAATGTCAGCTGGTGCTCCATTCAAAATCCAAGAAGAAAATACTTAGAACTCTCTTTAGAAGAAAGAGATATCTTTCACTGGAAGTCAAGTGGTAGCAACAAAAGAATTCTGAATCTGAGAAAATAGGCGCGTAAATCACATATTCAAAGTGATGGCAATGTTCCCACCCTTAATAGTTCAAATGGTTCTTCCAATTAAAAGTTGTGAATATCATCATGTGGATATCTTCAGGTGGTGATGACACTTCTTGGCCATTGACCTTGGCATATTTTGATAAAGGTTTGCAGCTGTGCAGAGAATAGAAAGCTAAGCAAGAAATAGATACCTAAGCAAGAATGTACTCTCCCCCTCCTCAGTTTATATAGTAATAGTTTGCAACACCTCCAACTCACTTCCCATACTTTCCCCCCCTCCTCCCCCCTTTACTTATGGCAGCCAAAAGATGCAAAGCAAAGGAAGAAAATCTTGAAGGCTGACAGTGTGTGTGCGTGTGTGTGAATAAATCCTGTTGAAGACTTCTAAAAGTCAGCAGAGGGAGATGTTGACTTGATAGTAGGAACATTAGTAACACCCATGGCTTTGAAGAGTTCTTGTTTATTCTTTTGTACTCTTCCCCCCATCTTGCTTATCTTCACATCAGCCCTCAGTCAATAAGAAGCTGAGGTAAAGTGGATGGCCCAAGGTCATTCATTGAGCATAATAGCTGAGCAAATTTAAATCCTAACCTACCCATTACAAAACAGCCCTGATTCTTTCTGAATACAGAATTAATCATTTGTCCTCACGGACATGGCTATTGCAGGCAAAAAGAAAAAAAGATGTCCACATTGATCATATTAATGTTTAGCATAGGAAGGAATTATATTTACTGACATTAAATCACTGGAGAGCATTACCGTTATTTCCATGATGCTTTATTGTCAATTGCAAAAAAAAAAAAGACATGATTTTCACTACAACAGTGCATTTCAACAATATTCTGAAATTTATATCTATCTTAAGATGTAGTTGCCCCGGGTTTTTTTTTAATGCAGTGTCCTGAAAGTAATGAATGTTGAATTGGGTTTTTATTACTGATTTGTCATACAATGATGTGCATTGTATTTACAATGATAAATCCTTTTAAATTCTACATCTGCCACCATCTTCCATGGACAGCCAAGATAGATTGAAGTTGTCTCCAGCTGTTCCAGTTTTGAATTAGTATTTTTCTTCTCTGAAACTGCCCATGGACGTGATCTAGCACATTTCATCAATAATATGGTTGCTGTTCACAGAGATTGGGATCTGTCTGGTTCCTATTTAAGCTGCTGCAGGAATGACCCTCCCCTACAGTTTCAGGGCACTGCCCTTCCTGATAATCCAGATAGCAGAAGAAAGTGGTCATCTAGTTTCCACAAAGATATCTGTCCCGATAATGCCTAGCTACCAGTGCCTTCCAAAACACTTGCACTTAGTGCTCCTTTGAAAGAGTGCTATACCTACAATATGTTTTTAAAAATGAAGTGAATGCTCTAGTTCATTCTGCATAAAATTCAGCTTAAACTGGGAATTGGATGCTCTCAGTTGGGCCATTGCTGTGGAATTACAGGCTTTCTGCTGCTTCTGCCAGCAGAATGGTTGCATGGCCATGTTTATACTGTTTTTCTTACTGAGGGAGGATTGTTTCGCTTACACTATTCAGTCCTGTTTACCCACAGTCTATTTCTTGATACCACCAACCATGCACTGGTCTTTGCCAGCACAGCCAATCCTGGGCAGCCCTGTCTAGGGATGGAGTTTACTAATTAGTGATTCTTCCTTCCTACTTAATCCAGTCCCCTACTCCAGGTCCCCAAGGTCCTGTTGTTTGGAAAACAACAACATATGGTTTAATGTGGTGGACAAAACACTTGCCTGCTGGCCTAACCCCTTCATACCACATCAGGGAAGGCTGTGGGAAGGGGTCTCCAGTTGGTAGACAACATTTAACAGAAGGGGAAACGAAGCTGGGAAATCCTCCAGTCCATTTTCTTGCCATTTCCCACATGAAAATAATAAGAATAGGACAAGACTCCAGCTTTGTCATTGTGACAGAATAGGACTTAGCAATTGAAGCAAATTTTATAGCAATATACTTTTCTGCCAGCTCATGGACGTATGGATAACACTTTAATATGGCTCTCTGGCTGCAGGTTTGTTACCCAGCTAATCAGTTTTAATTTTTAGAACTATAGGACTTCACTGCATGATTGTGTCAAAGTTTTGTCTCTATCCACCGTACAGCAATTTATGTCCCAAGGTCTTCTTTATTTTGTATTCTTTTAACTTGGGAAGTGTCCAAATGGGATGTGGAAAAAGGGCAGAAAAGCCAGTTTAGGAAAGACGGCCAGAATTATTGAAGTGGGCTTACCCTACTCCTCCAGCAGGAATGTGTTCCTTGCAGCTACATGATGTGCTGAAATGGAACAGCAGCTTGGCTCGAAGTGAATGCCACTTATTGGGGTACCATTAATAGACTATCTTAGTCCTACAAGGTACAAACATATGGGCAGAAAGAAAGACTGCCAAATCTTTTTTTAAAATAAATTTTATTAAATTTTACACTTTTAAAAACAAAACATATTGACAATTTTTGCATTTATTTGTAGCATTGACTTTTCCGTATTCATTTACATACATACATACATACATACATACACACATACATACACTGATACATACATATCATTTACATTTTGCATTGTCTTTTCTTTCTGTTATATCTAACCAAATATACCACATTCCCCAGACTGTATAGTCTTCTTTTTCTTCTTTCTCCTGTAATTCCATTGTAAGTTTATTCATTTCTGCACAATCCATAATTTTCTTTATAATCATATCATCTGTGGGACTGTACTCTGATTTCCAATTCTGGGCATACATTATTCTAGGTGCTGTCAATATGTGTATTATTATATATTCAATATATCTTTCTTGTAATCACCTCTAATTATCCTTCATAAGAACATTTCAGGCCTAAATTCTATTTTTAAACCAATTATTTCTTGCAACCAAATCCTTATTTTATTCAAAAATGTATTTGCTTTAGAACACAACCACCACATATGAAAGAAGGTTCCTGATGTCTTTTTGCATTTCCAACATGTCTGGTTCAAATTTGAGCAGATTTTGGCCAATCTCGCTGGTGCTAGGTGCCAACGACAGAACATTTTGTAGAAATTTTCTTTGTACATGGTTGCCATTGTTAATTTATAGTTTTTCATCTGAAGTTTTCCCTAATCTTCTAATTGTATGTTGTATCCAAAGTTTTTCATCCAATCAATTCACTGCCTCCTCTTCTCTATCAAATTTCAGGAGGTAGCTATACATTATAGTTATAATTTTTTCCTATGGTCCTAATGAGATTTTATCAATTTGTTCTGATGTTTTATCTATGCCAAATTCTCCTATATCTTTTTTGCAATTTGTAACTGCAAATAAGGCCAGCAATCTATCATTATTCCTTATTCCTTCAATTTTTGGTTTGTCTTTAAATTCCTTGGTTATCTCATAGTTGGTTGTATCTAATCATTTTAGTAATATCCAAAGTATTTGGGTAAATCACTGCTTCAATAATTGAAAGCCAGCCTGGTATCTTAATATAGTATTTTTTCCTAATTTTACACCAAACCTCTAGTCACATGTCTCCAATTAATTTTTTTTTTGGAAATGTGAATATGTCTTAAAGACTGCCAAATCTATAGTTAATGCCATCCAACTGAAAGGACAGATTGGAGTCAACTGCCATGGTGATGACCTTATATGGTTATTTCACTGAATTGTTTATATATTGCTATATATGTATTATTTTACTCTATTTTATTTGATATGATTATTTGACTAATCAATAAATGATAAATGGATCTGAAACTGAACAGTAGTGGGAAAAAGCCCTATAGTCAATAACAATACCATAACGAATGTCAGTGAATATGGCTTTTATGTTGTATTTCGAAGGAAATCTCTTTCCAAGAACACACTGTACTTGCCAATTTATTTATTGGATGGTTTATTTATTTCCCCAAGATGGTGTTGGAGGAACACTCGGGTTACTAAGGATAACCTGAGTTACTTGCCAGAATCAGAGCTTCTTAACAATGAGCAGTTTTAAAAACAAAATGAAACTTTATTTCTGCACATTTTTAAAAAACAGGTTTACAATAGAATGTACCATTAAAAAAAACAAAGATGTATAAGGAGAAAAGGAACCTTTTATCCAGATTGAATATAATTTCTGTCATAAGGCATCTTTCACATTCTGTTGTATCTTGAACTTGTTAATTTCCTTCCAAAATTAATTAATTAATTAATTTCATTTGTCAATCGCTTACAAGATAATAGGTATAAGTATATACATAGTTATGAATTCATGAAATGGGTACATATAAGAAAAATAAAAGAAACAATAGGATAGCGATGGTAGGCACGTTGGTGCACTTATGCACGCCCCCTACAGACCACTTAGAAAAGGGGTGAGGTCAATAGTAGACAGTCTAGGGTTAAAGTTTTTGGGTGGGTTTGGAGAGAGCAACCACAAAGTCACGGATAGAGTATTCCAAGACAAACTGTGATCACTCTGTTGCTGAAGTCGTATTTCCTGCATAGATCAGAGTTTTGGTTGTGGTTTACCTTGAGGTTTCGGTATCTGTTGTGGTGCTCTTGTATATGTTGGTTAAGCTGAAATAATTTATTGACTGGTAGGATATTGCAAATGTGTATGATTTATTACTACCATACTAAGATCAGACCGAAAGATTGGCACGAATTTAAAGGTTTTCCAGGTCTAGAATTTCAAGGTCTGGTGGCATTAGAGTTATTCTACAACGAGTTTTAAGAGGAGTGGAAAACTCTTCCTGTGAAATATTTTCTGCACTTTCTCAACTGGCTAATATCAGATCATGTAATGTGGGTTTCCAGACTGTCATGAGCTGTTATTCCAAAGTATTGGGATCTAAGCAAAAGTCTTTGTTTGTGCATGCTTCGCAGTTATGTAGTATACTATTAACCAGAGAAAAAGCTAAAGTAGTGATTAGCTGTTAACAACTCTTCATATTGCCCTTTCTGTAACTGTTGTCAGTTACAGTGGGGCTCCTAGCACTTAGATCATTAGAGATGAGTTTTCCCAGGTGTCCTTGGATCAGTCAACAGGGTCGTTTGACTGTTCCAGCTTGTATTTCTTATTTTTGATTTTTTTTGCCATATGTCTAAGACAAAGCATTATTGTGTGAGATTGAAGTTGCCATTGTGTTCTGACCATTCTTGACAACATGCGTCAAGATGTTTTTGAAGGGTATCAGTATTGTCTGTGGTATTTTAACAGCTTCTACATCATCAGCAAAGAGAACACAGTTGCTCCTTTATATGATCTCACAAGAGTTATTTATTGTAGAAGTTATGAAGAGACACTGCCAACTTGCCGGGGACACTAGTATTGACAGGCACAGAATTTGGATGGGACACTCCCAATATTTTTGACCATTGTTGTTGTCTGTTTGACAGGAATTCGTTCTATCCAGTTATGCAGTGGCCAAGATAGCCATACAGATTTAGCTTTTTAGGAGTATAGTTTGTCGTGTACCACTGAATCAAAGGCTTTACAGAAGTCTATGTATGATTGCGGTCTATCTGCTTTGCCCTGATTCAAGTTGTGTTAAGTCCATAATGTTTTTGCATGTGTAATCGATTTGCAGATAATAGGATTGGCTTTTTCTAAACCACAATTGAGTTTATTAGGAGGGTAGGTTGGTTTTTCTCTAAGTGGAAGAATAATGGAATGTGGTTAATAATTATTCCATGACTTTACAAGTTGATGTAGCATAAGGGAGATTGCGTCGCTGTAATTTCAACTAGGCTGGGGGTCCGTCTATTCTTTTTTGAAAAATGGGAATGAACTGTGGCTTTGTGACAATAGAACTTTGGCAAGGGGTTGGTTCCCTGCAAGAATGTTTCAAAGAAGTTACGCTTAAGCTCAGCTAGTGACCAGGGAATGGTTTTTTTTAAGGAGGCACATATTCCGTCCGCTCCCAATAGACAGAGATAGGTTTTAGACTTGGCGTTAGTGCTTCTTTCAACAATTGTCTTCTATAAAATCGCATACTGTATTAATAGATCATTGGTATGTCTGTCTGTTGTGGTTTTTGACAATGGAATATTGCGTCGATGATCCATCGTGCTCGTTTCAAAATACTGCCAGCCAAAAGAATGTGGTTAATAAACGATGGTTGGCTTTATAATGTGTGTCCATCGGTTGCAGTTCTTTACCAATTAGGTTCCCATACAGCGGTGGGATGGACCTTGAGTCTTTTTCAGCTTGTTGTTTACAAAATTTACAAGTGCCTGGGTGGAATATTGGTGTCCATAGAAAGGTTTTTTCCTTTTCTTGTTTAATGTGATTAATTGGTGCATTTCAGGCTCTTTACGATGGTCTGCTATTATAAATTTTGTTGTAACTTGGCTTTTAAGTTCGGCAACAATGACAAATTGTTTTTTGCTGGAGTGAATCTCTTTTGGATTGAGTTTCCTTTTTTGTTATGCGGTTAATCTGGTTTTTTTTTTGGGCGTCGGGGGGGGGGGGGATTGTTATTTGGTACCGATATAGTTTTGATGACTCTTTGACTTCAAGAGTAAAATATATGTTGTAATGGTCGTTCAACGTTATTGCATCCAGTGAAATAGAAATTGCCAGATCAAGTGGTAATTGATGGAATCGTTGTCTAAAAATCATAAGCTTGCCTTTTTTTGAAGTCTATTAATCTGGAGATTACATCTTGTGATGATTTTTGTCAAATCGTGGGCGTTTATGAGGGACCAAAAGTCAATATTATTTCGTACGTGGCACTGTATTCTGTAATAAATTCAAACTATTGCAGACAGATGACGACAAGGCGCAGTTGTTAAGTTTCTAGTTTTTCGTTGTTACTAAGTTGTTTCCAGTCCAGATTTGAACGCCATTGAGTTGTAGAAGTTGCTACGTTATGGTTTCAAAGTGTACACTCGTTTAGGGCGGGTCCAGTTTAATATGAGCCGGTAGATTCGAAATGCTCACCATAAGAAAAGACTAAATAAGCTCTGTGGACAGAGCGATGTTCCTTGGCCCAATGTTAGTACGTGCGAATTTTTAAGCTTCTGGTTCATTCTACATTGTCTCGATGTCGTACTCAGCCGATCGAGCGCCTCTGCTAACATAATTAAGACAATCCAAAATGTGATATTTAAGGACAGTTACAGTTCACAGACCGATGGTTTCAGGAAAATGAACAAGCTCTCTGGGTAAACTGGATGTTTTTTCTGGTGTTAAGGACTTTTATAGAAAGATAGCAACACACAACCCTCTATCGAAATTTTCTTATGATTCCTGTGATTTGTAAACATCATAGTTCCTTCCTTAACATGTCAGGATAATGAGTCAGGCGATTCCAGAAGTTAGTGCTTATTTGACCCATGTCTTTTCACAAGGACCAAATTATATAGCTCGATTCGATTTAGTCATTGTATTTTGTAAGAGGAGAGAAATTCAGGATATATTTCATTTCACAAGGCTTCTTGCATTGGTTGAGTAGCTTGCAATTAAGGCCAAGCTGTAGTTGGAATGACGATAGTTAGGCGGGCATGCATGCCATCGTTCTTGGGGTGAATGGAGGGAGGATGAGGTCTGAAGTAGGATTGTGTTGTTGAAAAGGAGTTTTATTATAAAGCTTGAGTTTGGGGTATGATGGACTTACTTTTGAATTACAGTCAGCATGGTTAGATCAAATGTACAGTATCCTCTCATTCAATTGTATAAGAATGTTTTGAGTTTGTGCATAAGATACACAAGCGAGTGGGCACGTAGTTGTAATAGGTAATATTAGGATCAGGTGATTTGAGACGGAGAAGACGAGGTTCTTATGCGTTTTGCACAAACTGAATTTATAGCACAAATGAAATTTACGTATTCATTGATTCATTTTTGCAAATGACCCTAGCAGAAAGCCATGGAGGCAGACAAGAAACCCTAATACATATATATTTGAACATAATATAAAGAGACTAAAATAAGACGGAGAATAATACATAATAATAACATCAGAAAGAGAATGAGTATAGAAATGACATTAATAGATATAATCACTTAGTAGAATATAATATAATCGAAGACAGTATGATGAATGATACTACAATTGTCAATGTTCACTACTCATAAAAGACATGATGGACATATTGAATAACGATAAAATAACCAGATTTATTGCTGCTGAAAACAGGAAATTTGAAGGAATATCTTATTTAGTTGATTATGGAATTTTGTGAGATAGGCATGTGTTGATTGGGTGATAGAATAAGATATGAGTAGAGATGTAGAGTATTGTAGCTTTTAGAGAAGTTACAGAGTATTTTAGATAGTTATAAGTATACTATATTTATTAATCAAGAAATATAAAAGGTGACCCCAGTTACGCGAATGCATAAAATCTGTCCTTTTAAAGCTAATTCCCGGGCAGACACTGTTACTTATGGAGTACCTTCAATGGGATGGTTTAGACTTCGTGTTCTATTATAGGTATCAACATCTTTCAAACAGATCCTAGTGGACGCCATCTCTCTCTCGATTCTCCTCAATAATTAAATCCTCATATGTCGTGAGTGATTTTTAGTACAGCCCTTGAACATCTTGCCTCAGAGTCAACCAATCCCACTAGTCATTGGAATGAGCGTATTTGTTTACATAGAGAACTTTGATTGGATTTTCATTATCCTTTCGATTTCCTATAGCATTTTTAAGGCACATGCAGGAGTTTTGTGGTTCACGATGGTGGGATTACTTTTATCTCTTTTCGCGTTGTGGTTTGGGCATTGGTTTCTTGGCATGGTAGGTTTGTTAAGATGGTATGTTGATTAAATTACTTAATGAAACAATTTTGGGTAATCAGTATAGCCAATATCACAACAATCAATCAATTGCAACAACAAAAACAACAACAATAATGTTTGATTTAGAAGACCTGCTAATGCACATTTAGCTGAGCTCTTTAATGTAAGGTATTTCACATCATACCTCACCTACTTATTATTATCAAGAGCTCAAATGTTCTGACTCTCTGGGGCACATATATCCTTGACTGATGTATATTACTATGGGTCATTTCCTCAATGCTTCAACTCAAGAAACATTCCTATTATAAAAACAGCAGTGCAACTATAGGAAACTATTAATAAAAGAGGGGAAAAAATAATAAGTGGGAAAATTCCAACATTCAAGTAACTCTTGAGATATTTCATCTGATTCCTTTTCCTGACTTAAATGAAAAATAATGAACTCTACTCAAAATGGAGCTTCTTTCTCATGTGAAATCCTGGTTGGTTGCTCTCAATGTCCCCCAAAATGTTAGTAGTTGTAGTATCCCCTTAAACTGATTTGCAGGAAAGATGAGCAGATCACCCTTCTTTCGGGCATGACAAGACAAGCCCAAGACTTTTCATGCAATTTATACATATAAGGATGATCTGTCTCCCCTCCCCAACAGAACAAGAAGGAATTGACACAGAGGCAGGCCTTCTCCATTGCTGTCCCAGCTCTATGAGATATGCTGGGCACTAAAATATCATTCCACTAAGTAGCAAAGACTGGTTCTTTATGAGATCTTTTGGAGATTGAGAATGACAACATACAGCATAGAATAGGGCAGTGATGGCAAACCTTTTCAGCACTGGGAGTGCACAGTTTGCGCATGCACGCATGTCAGGGACATGACCTGGAAGAGAAGCTGCCCAGTGGGCATGCATGCACTGAGAAATTAACTTCCAGTTTCTGGCACGTACATGCGCACCAGCCAGCTGGTCTTCCGGTTACTGACACACATGCACGTGCAATAATCAACTGGCCTGCGTGCATGTGCACAATGGAAAATGAAAGACCAGCTTTCCCAGTTTCTGGCACTGTTGCATGCGCAAAGGAGAGCTGATTGTGTCGCACGCACATACGTGCCAGAAACCCAGAAGAGGAACAGATGACACTGTGTGTACCAGCTGACATGGCTTTGCGTACCACTTTGGGTGCACGTGCCATAGGTTCACCATCACGGGAATACGGTTACCAAGACAATGAACATTTGAAAACTATTCAAGGCAAGCCTCCTCCCCTTCGCACTGAAAAATGCATAAGGAAACAGGCAAGAGATTTATCACCCTAGATTGCTAATTTAGGTAGTCCTTGGCTTACAACAGTTCATTTAGTGACCATTCAAAGTTAAAACAGCACTGAAAAATGTGACTTATGATTGCTTTCTGGGTTACAACCTTTGAAGCATCTCCATGATCATGTGATCAAATTTCTAATTCTCAGCAACCGGTTCATACTTAGGACCATTGCTGTGTCTCAAGGTCACCTTCTGCTATCTTCTGACAAGCAAAGTCAGTGGGAAAGCTTAACAACCATGTTACTTACTTATCAACTGCAGTGATTCACTTAACAACTACCGCAAGGTTGTAAAATGGGGCAAAAGTCACAACAAATGTTTCACTTAACAACAAATTTGAGGCTCAGTTGTGGGTATAAGTCGATGATTACCTGTACACAGCCTTCTCATTTGAAAGCACAGTACTAACTGGAATTCTTGTATTACTGTATTACTTTAATCTTCAGTGTATTTCAGGGTTTTAGATTCTTGCTCCTGAGGTAACTATTTCCTATTTAAATTGCAACAGGAGAAATTTGACATTTTTCTCATTTTTTTTCTATTTTTATTTTTTCTAAATTTAATTTAGATGTTAGCAGCCTAGATTTTCTAACCTGGACAGGATATAAATGTTAGAAAATAAATATGTAAAATGAAAACTAAAAAAAGGCCACCCAGAGCTGAGGTGTAGGTTGAAAAGATTCTGAATTAATTTACAGTGTACTCCAGAAAAAGGCATTGTGATTTCAACTGAGATACCTAACAGTGTAAAATGGAAAAAAAAACCAAACTATTGCCTACATGTTAGTAAAAATCATTTTCTCAACATGTGTATATATTAAAAAAAAAAACGTTTTAAAAGTTCCAGTATTATTCTTAAAAGGTAATTTATATAATTTTGAAGATGATTATGGCACATTTCTTGCACGTTAATTTTTCTGCTAATTTACATAGACATAATAAAAGCTAGCTTGAGAGTTATCGAAGATTAAATCTAAGATTAAATCTGATTTAATTCGATTAAATCTAATTTAATTTCATCTTAAATTTAATATTCCGGTGGAACGTTAGAGAACATGAACTTTCAGTGTTAATAAAACTGATGGAACACTTTTGGGTCTCCCTAGAATTTGGACAGGCTCCTGCCTTAATTCCTCACTTGCATGTAACAACCTAGAAACAACAGGAAGGGTGCCCAAACGCGAGTTCGAGACATGAAACTTGGATGCTTTCTCTCTCTGAAATTCCGAAATGGCGCCCACCGCTTCTGGTTTCGCAGCCCAAAGGACCGCTTTCCATTCATCTAATCAATATGCAGACCGCCTGCGCCCTCATTCAGGGCCCCGGAGCGAGCGAGCCCCACCGCCCGCCTCAGGGTGGAGCAAGAAACTTTTGCAATCTTGGGACGGGACGGGACTGCGGCGGCCCCCTCCTTCCCCGGCACTGAGTCGGCGCCCGAACAGGGGTCCCCTTGGCGCTGAAGAAAGAGGCCAAGACGGACCGGCGATGGAGAAGGCTAAGCGCGCAGGCGGCTCCCAGACAGGTGGGCTGAGGCTGGGCGCTCTGCGCTGGGCTCTGCCGGTGGGCTGGCCCTCTCTCGCTCCTCCGTTGGGTGCCTAGACGGCGGGAGCCTGCAGATCCACGTCCCTGGCAGGAGCCCGGGCCCTGGACGCGCGGGTCGTCGCCGGGATCGGCGGGCGCTGCGTTCTTTCCTTTGGGGTAAGAGCGGCTGGCGTTTGGGGTGATCACCGCCTCCGAGCGTTGCTGGCGCTGGGTTTCGAAGTGTTTAAGACGGAAAACTAGATGGAGCAGCCACTTGAGGGACGAGAGCTGGAGCGGAACGGCTGGCATCTTTTCAAAGGTCGTAGTTAATCCGTCTGGCCTCCGCGCATGCCTTGGCTTTTGAGGAGCGCATAATGGGGGGGGGGGGATTCTTGGTGTTCCAAAAGGNGGGGGGGGGGGGGAATCTTGGTGTTCCAAAAGGGATTTGCAGTTGCAATCCTAAACGCACCCATTTCCTTAGGCATGAGATCCATCGCCTGTGGAGGAAATCAGCTAATATATATTGGGCAGCAGTCACATCTTGGGCATATCGGGGTCCCATTATATTCAGCGGGTTTTGATTCTAGGTAAGTTTGCATAAGAAAGCTGCCCCAGGGTCATACTTACCAATGGGCAGTCAGGGCACACGCATCCATGCATGAATGGGTCCCTGCATCCAAGAAGGCAGGGTAACTGGATTAGTTACTGGCAGAATAAAATTTAAATTGGGATAACAGAAGAAAACAAGCTATTTTAGGAACAGATTATTAACTATCAAGATGCGCAATGGGTAATACCCACAGTGGGTATTATCTTTTTCGATATAACAAACAATAATGTTTGGTTCCAGGGCCTGATGCAGCCACCTTCCCGAACAATAGCATTTTAGGAATAAGGACAGCATACAGATTGGGAATCGCAGTTCCATCAGAACTGGAAGATGCAAACTTGAGAAACTTTCCTTTGTGGTGATAATCCACTTCAAGTTATATTGAACTCTTAAAAAGGAATTTACTTGACACCTCACCCAGGGTCAGATATATCAATTGTAGAAAAAAAAAGTGCTACTTTAGGAACTGAATCAGTGTTTTCATGTTAGTTCTGTACACAATCGCTCAGGAAAAAGTCTTGTATTTTATGAGGTTTACAACCCATATCTGCAAAGCTAGGAATGCAACTCCTTTGCACTGTGTTCATACGACAGAAGAAGTCTAAAATTATTCATATGAAAATTAATGCAATTAATAACAAAAAAAATTTTCTCCTGTATGTACAAATTTACTCAAAATTAATCTTGCAGCTCAAAAATGAGATTTACGAAAAGAAAGGAATGCTGATAAAACAGTTTCTCTTTTAAAAATATTTTACTAATACTGCGGTATGGTATGAAACTTTTGAAACTAGTTTTTATGCTTTTGCTTAGTTTTCTAGTATCTTTGAATATTCACCTACAATTTTCAGGTCTGTACTTTTTGTGCCTCTCTTAGGTTTAACCTTTGTGTCAATTCAGAGTGTGTAATGGGATAACTTAATAAACCATTGCCACTTTTGCTAAAAGTTATATTCTGAACAAAGTACATTTTCACTACATGGAGGAAAATGGGAAAACAAGGCTACCCACTTAAATTCCCCTAAACTGTGTCATTTGAGAACAAAGAAACAAAATTCACCTCCCAGAAATAAATTTCTCTTACATACAATATACATAGCACTTGTTCTTTTATTGTAGGTCTAGGCACATTTGGCTTTTCTGAGGACAAAAGTTGCCGCTGATACAGACAAGCAGGAGATCTGACTGGTCTCCTGGCCTGTGTAGCCTGATTTATTTATTTAATAATAAAAATGTTCCAAGTTGTATGCATAGAAATGCCTGCTCCAATTTTTCTCCCCAACAGTTCTGTAAGGGAGTCTAGGCTGAGATAGAGTGACTGGCTAAAAGTCAGTGCACTTCCATGGCTGAAACTAAGATTAAGATTTAAATGTTGATCTCCCAAATCTGGTACCTCCCCTTTATGGCACATAAGAAGAAGACTGGAAATGGGAAGGGTGGGCAACTGATGAAACTGTATCATCAGCGGTGGGGTTCAATTTTTTTCCTACTAGTTCTGTGAGCGCAGTTTGGTGGTCGTGGCAAGGGAAGGATACTGTAAAATCTCCAGTCAGAATTGGCATTTGCTGGCTCTCCAAACTACTCAAAATTTCCACTACCAGTTCTCCAGAACTGGTCAGAACCTGATGAATACCACCTTTGAATGTCATGATGTTGCAATGTAACTCTTCCCCTTATAATCTTACCTGTGATGTTATGATTCTAGTACAGGGGTGTCAAACTCACGTGGTCAGGGCAGTGTCATGTGACGTATCAGGAAATTTTTTTCCCTTTGCTAAACCGGGTGTGGGCGTGGCCAGAGTGTGATGCATCTCCCATGGGCTGGGAGTTTGATAGTTCTATTTTAGTATCATTGTGTTACTATGTCTTGACAATGTTTTATCATGTTGGCCTACTACAATTAGGAATGGATCCTTCAGCCACTGCATCATGCTGACTGGTTGCATGGCCTGTATATATATGAGTGAATAGCAATAGCATTAGCACTTAACCTTATACACCGCTTCACAGTGCTTTACAGCCCTCTCTAAGCAGTTTACAGAGTCAGCTGCCTCCAACAATCTGGGTCCTCATTTTATCCACTTCAGAAGGATGGAAGGCTGACCTTGAGTCTGGTGAGATTTGGACTGCCAAATTGTAGGCAGCCAGCAGTCACCAGAAGTAGCCTGCAGTACTGCACTCTAACCACTGCGCCACCATGGCTCATGAATGAGACTGATGAATCATTAATTAATGGATATTTTCCCCCAAGATTTCTTTTTTTTTTTCTCAAATAAAATCACTCATTGTTTTGAATTACAGTAATCACTTCATGGGGTAACATCAGCATTATATACCAAAGACATCAAGTGATATTCATTCTTTACCTCAGAAAGGATAACAGCATTACAGAGATAATGTCCCACTACCATGGATTTTTTCAAGGGAGGCTCTACGAGGCAACTCTGCTCCTTTTGTACATCTGTTATGATATCTTACAAGCCTGATAAGAGGTGGAGCTTGCCTCATAACACTGGCTTCATCATGCTGATTAAACCATTGAATCCTAGAGAAGCCTCTGCTGTGATAATTTTTTTAAACACATTCTGGCAGAGAAGTTGGTGGGCGCTCTTATTAAATACACAAATAAGTGATTCAAAAATATTATAAGACTAGTGACACTTCTGGATTTAGTTGCGATGCTAGAGTGAATACATACATTTATTTCAAGCAAAAGATTTACAGTGCATGATCTGAAGAGTACACCCCTTTGATCTCTGCCTAATATTTAGGAAGCATTGCAACATTAGAGATAGTTTAATTTATTCAAGGATAATATAATCCTACATGAGTAAAATACATCACTGTTTAGTACACTTAATCATAGCTGAGAAATCCTAGGTACAATCTCAGCTACTTCTTTGGCCTCACATTTATTACATATAAATTCCTATAGTAGGGTTAATCATCTTAATGATTTATTCAGTCAAGTTTAGTAACCAGGATTGTATTATAAATAATAATGCAATTTAAACCATTTCAAATATTTTAGATCTTCTCCTATATCTTAACATTTTTATTTTTATACGATAGCTTTTTAGTTTTTGTATGGAATTTTCCTAGAATTTTTTTACAGCCTGATTAAATGTTAGGATATTATCTTCATTTATTACTTCTTAAGAAACTTCCCAAGGAACTGCAAAAGATTTAGAATAGTCATATGAACAGCAATTTGTTCAGCTGAAATAATTTAGGGTTTCCTGAAAGTCAATCAGCTTGTAATGATCAGATCAGCTCTTTTACTAACTTGTTTGTTCCATTATTATTGCATCTAATGAGGGTGCATTCCAACTACGGCTAAGAGAATAGGCTGAGCTCTAGATCTGAAAAAATCTAGACTTCAAATGTACCATTAAATATTTTGGCTGAGATTGTTGGCGTTGATACCCAACATATTATAACTGCATTAAGTTATCTATGTTAACAGGAAATAAAGCCAAGCCAAATGATCTGAGCAACAAGAGGTTTCTTTTCCACACTTGGAGGTCACGAGAAATTTCAACGTTTACAACACAGTCTTATTAGGATGAAGGTATGCTGAAGATCCATCTTAAGTCTCTTTATAATTAATTGAATACACTGCTCAGATGGCAAATGCAAATTGTAAATCAGACTGATTTATACTGAGCACTGTGTGTACCAGTACTGATCTAAATACTGATTGCATGCAATATAGTTTTACAGTGCTGCAATAATATTGCAAATATTAATGATTCAATGCCTACCAATCCCAGCTTGTCTATTAACAAAATTTGATTTAAGGCCACTCATTACAAAATATCACAAAACTACTGCCTTGCTCTTTCCAAGGGACTGCAATTCCATTTTGAGCAGATGGATCCCCACTTAACAGGTAGATGAACCATCAGAACTTCTGTCTTATCTGGGCTGAACTGTCCATTTATTGGCCCTCATTCATACCAATCATAGTTCACCCTAGCCCGTACCTGCATTAGGAATGGAAAGTAAGAGACTATCAACGCACAGTTAGCACTGTCATGTTTACCGATCAAGTCGTGAAATCCGTAGAGGAGGTGGTATTGCTAATCTTCTATAAAAATTCCTTACATCTAAAAAAACTCCAAGTTACCCAAGAGCTTGCTCTTCCTGAGACCATTGCTCTAGTGTTCCTGAAATATCACATTTCAATTCTACTATGTTACAGAGGCCCCTACTTATGAATCAAACATGTAAACAAGCTAAATTCACACTACACAACATGGGCAACATCCTGCCCATAGACTTTTATCTTCTCTGTGGTGACTTTCTAATCTACCTCATATTAACTGGATCATAACAAATGTCTAAAATTGAACCCATACATGCAACCTTCCACAATGACCGTTAACAAACCTGGGCTGGAACAACTAGTAAAAACAATACTAGACTTAACAACTGCCTCAATTCATCTTCTGCAATAGTTTGAATACAATTTACGTAATACAAAACTAAAGACCCTTTTCCAACAGTAACCACAGCATGTGGATCTTTTTGTCTCAACATTATTCCACACAAAAATTCAACACAACAGATGTGGACCCTCAATTATAAACTTCAAAAAAGGCAACTATGATTCTTTTAGACAACGATCTTTCCATCCCTTGTTGGCAATTTTCTATTCACTGGATGCAATAGCTGTTGAAGACCATTACAACATATTTTTTATTTGAACTCAAAAGAGTCCTCAAACTATATGTACCAATAACAACTTCCAAATTGTATTACCCATAACAATAAGGAAGCTTCAATCGAAAGAAGTATCACTTTGGTTGCAAAAACAAATCTTGGTCACATTGCCAACTTTCAAAAGCTGGATACAAAAATTTATGCCACCATGATAAAGACTGAATGCACACCGATACACGATCAGCATTAAATAAGAGGAAAACCTTCTGCACCAATTCCACCCGCACTTAGCAATTTATGTAAACAACAAACTAAAAGGCTCAAGGTCCATACCACCCTGAAAGGACCTAATGGTAAAGTTCTACAATGACACCACATAATAAGCCACCTCTTTAACACATTCTTTGGCTCATTATTTGTAAACAGCAATGATCATAGCCCCAGTATTTCCATAGTCGAACCACTAGACACTTACAATGATCTAATTCATATTGATTTTACAGCAAGATACAATCGTGTTAAAAGAGCACTACGCAATCTAAAACCATCTCTTATCTATTGGACGCGGATGGAATATTTGCCTACTATAAAAAAAAACATCATTGTTCCTAGCCGAACCTAAGCATAATCCTTTTGCAAAATCACAGCCACGGTCATCCCGCATCTAAAAAGGGACACCAAGCCTCGTTGAAAATTAGCAGACCAATGCTCTTTATGCTGGCGTCACCTGTAAAGTCATGGAATCAATTATTAATCAATCCATCAGCTCTCCCACTTAGAGACAAAACAACTCACTAATAAAAATTTGGTTTAGAAAAAAATATCCTGCAATCTGCTACTCTTACACTGCAAAACTTATGGAGCTACACAACTTGACTCAAGGCAAAGCAATAGACACAATCTACATAGACTTCTGTAAAGCTTTTGATTTCCAGTTGGTACATGACAAACTAGCTCCTAAAACTAAAATCTTATGGTATCTCTGGACACTGCCATAACTGGATAGAAGCATTCCTGTCAAACAGACAACAAACGGTCAAAATTGGGAGCATCCTATCAAATTCTTTACCTGTCCAAGCAGAGAGGCAGTGGGTCCTAGGACGAAACTCTCTTCATACTCTACATAAATGACCGTCTGTGATCATATTACCAGAGAACTGTGTTCTCTTCGCTGATGATGTGAAGCTATTCAACACCACAGACAATACTGCACTTACCCTTCCAAAAGGACCTCAACTATGTTATCAGAATGGTCCAAACCACATGGCAACTTCAAATCTGAACAAATAAATGCTTTGTCTTACATATTTGGAAAAAAAAAGAAATCAGAAATAAAATACAGGATGAAATAGTCACTGAGACTTGTTGATGATCCAAGCTCTGTAAAGGACCTTGGAGTACTCAATTCTTATGATCTAAGTGGGCAAGAAGCACTGTAACTACATAAGCCCAAAAAAGGCATTAAGAGTTGTTAAACCTGATCTTATGGTAGCTTTTCTGTTGTAATTGTAACAATGTAGCACTACTTAACTAGAAGCAATAACAAAAACGATTTGCTCAGCCAATACTCGAGATACGAGCTTTCACCGGTAGGTGGAGTCGAGTGGGGTGAAAATTCCATATTACGGTATCTGAGTAGTTAACACAGTTGAGAAAAGTTCATGATAATATTTCAACAAAGAGAGTTCTCCAGCTCCTCATTTGATTGCAAATAATACCTTATGCCACCGAAACCTTGAAATTCTAGACCTAAGAAAACCTTGAATTACAGACCGCTCTTCCGTTTGGTGCAAAGTATAGCTTAAATCCGATTACATTGCACATGTCCTATCTGTCAATGAATATGTTCCAGCCTTCAACATAACAAATACAAGAGCAACACAGAATAGATGACAAACTCAAGGTTAAGCCTGCACCAAACTTGATTGCAGGAAATACGACTTCAGCAACAGAGTGGTCAATGTTTGGAATACTCTACCTGACACTGTGGTTTCTTCCCCAAACCCCAAAAATTTTAACCTTGGAATGTCTACTTATTGACCTCACCCCTTTCCTAAGAGGTCTGTAGGAGGCTTGCATAAGCGTACCCAACATGCCTACTGTCCCTGTCCTATTGTTTCTTATATTTTTCTTATTTGTATCCATGTATTCATAACTATGTTTTTACTTATACCAATTATCTTGTGAGCAATTGACAACCAAATAAAATAAATAAAAAACTTACATTCAGTCTACCCAGTTGCTTTCTGGGATAAGATAATCACAACTGTTGTCCCTGAATGCTGTGGTATTTAGTAGTAGACTGCTAGTGCCGCCAAAATGCACTACATCACTATATACCAAGGAAGGATGGACGTACCAGATGCACGTACCAGAAGTTTAAGGATCCCAATCAGTCCAAATCAGGCAGGTCAGACTTTTTTTTTTGCAAAAATTTTATTTAGGTTTTCACAAATCATTATACAAATAAAATATCTTTTTTTGAGAATAGCATGGTCCTGGGTTATCACTTCTCCATGCAGACGCAAACTCAATTTCATATTCATCTTTGTGTTCTATTCCATATTTTATTACTATTTTAACAGGTCAGATTCTTGGCAGACCTTTATGTTGATGGTTGCAGGTTTAGGGAGATGAAAGGCATTGAAAAGTTAGGGAGGAGGGGAGACAATATGCTGGATATGAAACAAAAGAATGAATTCCACTGTTTGTGTCTGGGATGTGAAAATTGGCCATCTATTTATTTATATTTTAATTTATTTATTTATTTTTTATTTGTCAATCGCGTTACAAGATATATAGGTATAAGTATATACGTAGTTTATGAATACATGAAATGGGTACATATAAGAAAAATAAAAGAAACAATAGGATAGGGGATGATAGCTCACGTTTGTGCGCTTTATGGCATGCACCTCTACAGACTCTCCTTAGAAAAGGGGTGAGGTCAATAGTAGACAGGTTCTAATGCGTTAAGTTTTTGGGGTTTGGGGAAGAAACCAGAGTCAGGTAGAGTATTCCAGACATTGATCACTCTGTTGCTGAAATCGTATTTCCTGCAATCAAGTTTGGTGCAGTTAACCTTGAGTTTGTATCTGTTGTTTGCTCTTGTGTTATGGTTGAAGTATTCATTGACAGGTAGAACATTGCAATGTATGATTTTATATACCATACTTTTCTGGGGAGGGGAGGGGTGCCTTTCCACTTGGCTTCCGATTGAACTTAGTAGGCAGTATACAGGCCCTTGGCAATGACTGCCCACACAAGGGATTAAAGACAAGGTAGGGCACTGCCCCATGCCATGCAGAAGATCAAGTGCCCCTATGCTTGATGTAATCTATCCCTTGCCAGCTCATGAACCAGCAATTTACCAAATTTAATTAACGCCCTTGATAAAGGGACAGATCTTGAAATACTAACTAGAAATTCATCATAGATTCATAACATATATGACTTATGCAAAGAGTAATGCGTCAATATAGTTTTGAATTTTAGGAGAAATAATGGAATAGTGAGGAAGGTGCTTGAAGGGAGGCTAAAATGCAATACTGTACTATCCTTATTTAATCAATTATTTCAAACATTTAAACATTAAAATGGTTATACTTTAACAGTTGTAATACTGGTGACTTGATTTGATTGCTTATTGTACCCTATGCCCAGGGGTGGGATTCTACCAGTTCACACCTATTTGCTAGAACCGGTTGTTAACATTCTAAGCAATTTGGAGAACCATTGTTAGAAGAAATTACTGGCCTAATCCTGTAGGGGAGGCAGGAAGAAAACATTCTGGTTTGCTTAAAGAAACTGCCTCTCCATTAACCCTTATTACATTCTTGGCAGGACTAAACTTCCTGTCTCAGGAACTTTTCTGGAGTTTTTTCCCCCTCCTTTGGTGGTACTTAGTTTGTGTGGAGTGACCATTCAAAATTACAGTGGTACTGAAAAAAGTGACTTGTGACCATTTTTCACACTTTTGACTGTTGCAACATCCCCACAGTCATGGGAGGCCAGGCGAGGAGTTGCATACCTCAATGTGAGCGATGTTGAGTTGGCCACGCCCAGCCAATAACATGACCACCAAGCCATGTCCACCCAGTCACATGACCACCAAGCCACGCCACCACCTCAGCCACATCCATAAGAACTGGTTAAAAAAAATTTGAAACCCACCCCTGCCTATGACCTATTTATTAAGTATTGTACCTAAAGCCCATGTCCCACTGCACCAAACAGATGCAACAGGGATTGTAAAACGGACAAAAAGCTTTTGGCATCCGTTGGAAAACGCAGCATTTCCGTTGTGTACTCACTGCCCATACATTGATTTCTACGCTCTTATCCGTAGAGCATCCATCCACTGAGATTTCATTCCGCGCAAGGAAGTTTGAGCTGCACAAAACTTATTTGCAGCAGATGAACTTTCCGCCGTACGATGTACATCCGTGACACATACGGGCCACAACAGTCTATGCTGTTGTCATCGTTAAACGTCACTGTATCCTCTCTGCATCCTCTGGACATTCCCCCCCCCCCCCCCAGCGCAACTCACATCCGCTGCCAGCTGAAACGGAAAGAGGGAGGAAGCGAAAGGTACACGCGCGACATCCACACAGCGTTAGTAGCACGGAAATAGAAAGGGTGTAAGCAGATGCATCTCATTAATAAAAAGCATTTAAAACGCGACCAAAACGTTTGTATATGGGCATGCTATTCTCGGATATTAGCATGTCTGGAGTATGCCTAGAGTATGTGGAAGACACCTAGCGGACAACCGATATTTCCTATAAAAGGGGGAGCGGAAACTCACCTGAATCTGCAGTATGAGTCCAGCAGCCGTTGGTGTAACAGACCTCTTCACCCTATGGTCTTGCTCTTCCACACATCATTGATCTTCACCATGGATCAATTTACACAGTCCTTATGGTAAGCTGCGATCATTCAACATCAGAACCAAGCTCTTTAAAACTGTTTCAACCTTTTCTACGTAAGGAGAAGAGGAGACGTTCAAGATCTATGTGGGGTCCGACGACTGGATCGGTGAGAACAGTGGAGTTTGGACTGTATGACAAGCTGCATGCGTGGAGCTGAGGAATGAAGGACCTCATTTCATTCCATCATTCATGAGGATGCCACCAGCCATGTTTGACGAAATTGTAGAGCGCTGACACCAGGTGACCAGCCCAAGCACCCCAACTTCCGTTCCAAGCCTGACCCTGGACTGAAGGTGCACTGATTCTACGCCAACCTGGCCTCTGGAGATACCACATACAGAAACATCTGCATTATGGCTGGAGGGTAGCCACACAAACAGGGCATCAGCAAAGTGTCAGAAGAAGGGGTGCCAGGCCATTATCGAAGAATACGTGGGAGGAGCTTTCCTCCAGTGTCCCACCACTGAAGAAGGCTGGAGGAAAGTTGCAGAAAGTGGTATCAGAGGTGAAACTTTCCCCACACCGTTTGGAGCACAAATGGGAAGCACGTGGCCTGCAAAGCTCCAGCCAACTCAGGTCCTCTTATTTACAACAACAACGGGCTTCTTCCGTATTCTCCTCTTGTCATGGTTTGATGCTGGACGAACGAAACACTGTACTATCGATGCTTCAGCAGCGGTCAGCTTCAGATAGCCAGCGTATACAACGCCAGTGACCTCAAGGATGGGCTGGAACGCCAACCTCATCATGGGTTTTCCATCCAGGACCCACCTACCCAATGACACACCAAGATGTCCCTACTTCATTGTGGGTGATGACACCTTCTCCCTCAGAACCTACCTCATGAAGCCGTACAGTTCCAAGATACCTCAGCCCGTGAAGAGAGGATCTTCAACTACAGGCTGTCCAGGGCAAGACGGTCGTGGCTGGAAGAACGCGTTTGGAATGCCTGGCCAACAGGTTCCAGGGTACTTCTCACCACCATGCAGCATCACCCAGGGGACTGTGAGAGTATCTGGAAGCTTGCTGCATCCTGCACAATCTCATGCGCACCTGCTACTCAGTGTTGCAGAACAGGATTGTGGACTGTCAAACAAGGAATGGGACATGGAGCCTGTGTGAATGGAGGCAAGACGAAACCTATAGACCACTTGGATGTAACAAGGCCCACACAGAGGGCTTCACTGGTGAGGGAAGAAGCAGCGCAAACCTCCTGAAACACTGGTGGCAACTTCCCCCAGCTGCGAGCAGTGAGTGCAAGACAGAGATGATAGATGTGTTAATGGTGCTTCCTTGAGCCTGTCTCAAAACACTGATGAGATTGTTCCAATGTATGTTGAGTGGTCCTATCAATGAATAGGGCATTAATAAGAGCTTGTTGTTTATTTTGAAATGTGTTGATCAATCAATAAATTGTTATTGATAAAAAAAGGCCATATGTGTGGCAGCTGGCGAGGGTGGACCATTACAGTCCACATATGCTTGCACTGGAGGTTTATCTATTCCCACAGCTATCCTTACCATCCCACAACTATCCTTTACCCATCCCAAAACTATCCTTACCTATCCACAGCTATCATCACCTATCCACAGCATATACCTGTACCTATCCCACAACTATCCTTACCCATCCCACAGCTATCCTTACCTACTTCCACAACTATCCTTGCCTATCCCACAAGCATGCAAAGGCTTAACCCTTTTTTCAAAGTTTTCACCACACTTTATTAAGTAAATAAAATGAACCAAGTGTTGTGAGCAAAGATAACCTTTATAATAACTGTCTTAAGTAAACTCTATGACTTTATTAAAAAAGCAAAATGAACCAAGTAAAGTGTCTTAAACAAGATAAAGTGAAAACGTAACAACTCCAGTCTCTGGCACTATTCTCAGTCACTCTGAGGCATGTTCCATGGTCTCAGCTGTCGAGCGGCCAGGACTGTGGAGGTGGCTTGTGGCTGGAGTGCTGGTCTGAGGCGCCATTGGGGTGCTTGGCCCCCGAGAGTTACAACAGGGTGGTGTGTGTTCAGGAAGCTCTCAAGAGACTGACTCCAGTCCGTGAGGTTGAGAGGCCCTTCATCAAGACCTGGGATGTCAGGCCCAAGACTAATGAAAGATTGTCCGTTGAGGGCCTTGGCTGTGGGGTGGAGGAAGGAGGAGTGTAGTGGGGCTGTCTGGTCTGCAGCTGGGCGAGGTGAGGCATCTGTGGCGTGCGATGAACCTGGCCTGGACTGGAAGGGCTGCCTTCTGCTGTGGAAGTCCTGGTACTCGTAGCCTTGGTAGGTGAGGGTCTGTTAAAAGCTCGTGGAAGGGCGGGTGACATCGCCTGGGGTGGAGTGAGCAGACCTGGACTGGGTCGGAGCAGGTTTCAGCTGGGCCTGGAGGGTTGTGCAGCCAGTGCTGTTATCTTCTGCTTCATCACCTGGTACTGGGCCTTGGGCATGTCCATGAGGGTCTGACTCACGTACGTGATGAAGGGCTTGCGGTTAGAGGATGGTATGTCGAAGTGGACCAGCTGGGAGAGGAGATCTGTGCTGGCTTTTATTGTGTCCCTGATCTCCAAGAGGACCAGTGTGGCTCTGTTACGCTCTGCTCTGCGCTCTGTCTGCCTTGCTTTCTGTGGAGGATGGGCTAGTGGGGGTGGGGGTGGTTGGTCTCCTGGTGGCTGCTTCTTCTTGCTCCATCTGAGACAGGGGATCCTCCATGTCCTCCGGCACTGGGAGTGCAGCTGTCGGGGGGCTCTCTGACGTGGGGCCCTCCAAAGACACCTGCCTGGACACCATGACCATGGTGAGATTATATCAAATTTCATTAGTAGGAGACTCTTGCTACTATAAGGACTTTGAGAATCCTGAAATGTATTCTTTTGAAGATTTCATATCTTCATCATGGGAAATGATTACTCCCACTATAAACCATTCTCTTTTTGCCTCAGAAGTCGGAGCTATGGGTCTATAGTCAGTGTGCCTGTGCACTGACACAGGGAGGTTCTTAATATGTAACTTCAAATTGCTGAAATGCAAATAGGTTGAATATTTGGACTGTATAAATCTTTTGCCACAAACAATAGCAGTTTTGATTGAACTCTTGTATTTTTAATGCATATTTATTATTTTTAAAAGAAGAAATCCTCCAAATGCACTGTTCCAGCACATATATACTAGAAACGAGTAAAGTAATAACTAGAAGTCAGCATGGATTTCTTAAAAACAGATCCTGCCAAACCAATCTTATTTCATTCTCCAAAGCATAGTGACTAAATTAGTAAATCAGCAAAATACTGCGGACATAATAGGCTTCACCAAGGCACTTGACAAAGTAGACCACAACCTACTTTTTGGTAAGCTGGAAAAAAGTGGGATAGATAGCATGACCACCAGATGGATCTGTAACTGACTGACAAGCCATGCTCAGTGAGTAGTCCTTAATGGTATTATATCTATATGGAGGGAAGTAAGCAGTGGCTAAATGACCTAGGTCAGGGATTGCCAACCTTTTGGACCTCAGGGACCACCAAACTCATAATTTTAAATCCCGCGGACCATTAATACGAATTTTGACTGACAGTGGCTTGTGACGGTGGGAGAGAAAGAGAGATCTGATCTAACCTTGGAGGGCTGGTGGTGATGTTCTCTTTCTCTCCCTCCCCCCCCCTCACACACACACACACACACACACACACATACACACAGGTCCCTCACTTAACTCCAAACCCCCCACGGCAGCCACATTCCTAACCTGCTTTTCAGCTCCGTTCTCAGAGGGAGAGAGAGAGAGAGAGAAAGAAAGAAAGATGGTATTCTGAGATTGGTAGGGTGGGGGATTTTCCTGCAGACTTTTTTTGGGATTTTCCCAGGGTCTCTGTTTGCAAGTTTATCTACATGGTGGCTAAGGGTAGATACTAATGAGTTAATCATTTTTCCCTCAAAGTTTAAAGTTCTTCATGCTCCTGCCAACATTATTACATGGTCACAAATATATTTGTAGCTGTCACCCACATTGTAGTTGGAGGATTTGACCTGCAGTAAACTGAAAGGACATCTTACAAAACAATGAATAGTAAAAATATCAACCCATAGTGCAACAAGTAGTAAGGTTAAAACATCACTGCATATATGCCCAGATCTCTCTCTTTCCATAGCTCTCTCGTAATAGATTTTCACCTGTTTTAAAGAGGCCGAATCTCTTCTTGATCAACAATATATTTCTTAGACAGTCACTGTGGCTTAAATGGCAGTGATAGGGAATCTACTATCTTCATGAATAGCTTGCCCCACTAATTCGTTAAATATATAAGCATGCTTGGTTTTTTCCCCTAACTTCGGTTCTTTTGGCTTAAGTCTGGATCCTCATTATGCTTTTGTGTACTTGGTCAAAAAGCTGCTAAACATGATGAATTCTTTTCCATTTGCTTTGTTACCAGGAATATCACACACACGGCATATGTTCTCATAATTGCTATTGTCTACTTAAAAAAAATGGTACTCTGTTTTCACTAATTTCTTGCTTATTTGTAAACATCAAGGAGGAAGCAGGAAATTGGTCAGGGAATCCATATCAATTTATGTATATTGACATATTGCCTGTTTCTTCTAGGCCTGAAATACACAGATTATCAGAACGATGATTTGCCTCACCAATTTTGGGAGAGGGGAGTAAAAATATTTGTGTGTGTGTATGTGTGTGTGTGATCACAGTTTAATCCGATGTTGTTCTAAGACAGGGAAGGGCTTAGATGGAGCATCCCTCTTCATTAGCCAGTTCAGCAATTGTCTCATGGCAGCTTCTAGCTGCTTTTCCTATTGCTGCTATTAAGAGTTTTTGGATAATATGTCTTAAAATCCTAACAAACCTGCATGTGAAAGTGCAAATTGTAATTACGAGAAGCAGCACGATTAAATTTAAAGATAATGATGTATAGAGGCTAAAGTGATGGACACTAAAGAGGAAGGTCAGATTCAAAACTCCAGTAAAGTTGATGGGGTGAACGACCTCTCAGTCCAAGTTGCCTCACAAAATTCTTGTGTGTGGAATCCATCTGCATTGCCCTGAGTTCTAAGGTGCACCTGGTGTATAAATGTTATAAGTAAGTAATGCTATTTTATTGTAAGCTTTTTTTCTGTAATCCTCCCTCACCTAATAATAAGATTACGTCCAGAAGCTTAAACATTCTGGACATGCTGTGTTACTCACATTTAAACTTTCTGTGTCAGAGAATGAGTAGGTAGGCACTACAGCTGAAATGCTGAACAAATAAGCCAAATAATGTCATACTGAAATTTATCCTCCAATTTCCAAACATTGTCCCTCAAGTGTTTTTGAACTTAAATCCTTTTCTTTAATCTTCTATGGCCTGCCTTGTTGCTCCTGTTTCCAGATCTGTAAAAGCCTCATGGTTGGATTTAATCTGAACATGGGAAGGTAGAAGGGCTACCAACTTCCCCAGAGAAGACTGTCTGGCAAGGGACAGCACACATACAACGCTGGTAGCCTTGTAGCTAAAATATGTGTCCTTCTGCACCTTCTAATATGTAGCTTTCCTGTACCTCAGCATGAGAACACAGCTACTTTTTTATTTTTTAAAGAAAAAACATAGGAAATGAGATTTTGTTCCTGTCAAACTCGAAATGATACAGATGAATATTTGGGGCCTGGTGCTAGCCTGATAGAACATTCATCGAAAGGATGTTTTTACTATTGTCACTCCCTCTTGCGAGAAAAAAAAACGGATCCAGGAACTGTGTGGCTTACATGTCTTCTGGGATGTCAGACCTTATGATTGATACTTTGACAAAGATGGATTCATACCTTATGCAAATCTATGGGCAATTTGCAAGTTATAGCAGCCAATTTCATCCATCACACTATAAATTTAACCAGATTTATAGGTCATAATGGTTGGATTCCAATATCATGCTGAGCTAATGAAAAACAACACTGGTATATAGTTGACTGTGGTATGTGATCCCTTTTAACACAAGCTTCATGCTTTAATAATAACCATTATTGGAAGCTATGGCACTAATTCCTGTAACTGAATCCATGCTCCCTTCTCCTTTAGTGCAGTTGTGAGGAAACTGCAGGCTTTCATTCCCTTATTAAATTATCTTTTTTTAAAATATTTTTTTTTCTTATTAAATTATCTATAGCTTGTAATGTCATTTTGAGCCATCCAATTCAGAATGGTTTGTCCAAACAAGTTAGCTTTAGATGGGATTAATTTAGAAAGCATAATGGTACTAGTCTGCTTGTAGCTGTTAATGTATCAGACAAAAGGAAGTAGGTGCAAGCAGTCCTTTCTTGTTATCATGAATTCTGAACTGGCACACAGAATAATTCAGCAATGGATCTCTGTCACCAACCCTCAGACTATATATTGCTAGACAGTGTGTCACACTAATGCTATTCCATTAGATTAGAAGTAACAAGAAAAAACGGGATAATGCACTCACAAAGACAGAAAAGGCAAACTCTTATTCTCCATTAGTAGCCTTCTGGTGTTGATATTTCCAATTTCAACTATCTTCATTTTTTCTTCATTTTAGAAGAAAAAAAGTTCACTTCCCCTTTTCTTTGTTTGTGGAAGGGACAGTACAAATTCTTTCATCTTGGAGATAGACAGATAAGGTTTAGAATTCTCTCTGAATTATTCATTTGGGAATTGTAACTTTAAAAGTTTCCTATATTTTTGCCCAGGAAGTCCAAACAGAAATACCTCATTTTATTCCCCACTGATGATTTTGATATTGATGATAATGTCATAACCACTGAATCATAAACTGTCCTACCGTATGTATGTAAGGCTTAAGAATGGGAAAATCTGTTGACATTTCTGTGAGCAGCTAAAATTTGTGATGATGCCAAATTTCTCTGGTCTTTAAATAAATTTGCCAGCACATAATCATGGCTATATTATAAATAGCCATTCTTTTCTTTTGCATTCTTTTCTTTTGCAAGAGTGTTAAATGATATTCTGTACATGTAATTATAGCATTCAGCAAACCACAAATCCCAAGAAGCTTTTCTGCATTGCATGGAACAATGTCTTGAATACTAAAACCCTATTCTCCATGAAAAACACATTCAGTGTGGTAACATGATGTAGATTTGTAAATGGGCATATCATTGATACTAAATAATGTAAATTGCAAATTTAAATCATTTAAATTTGCAGGCCAGGGCAGTGTGATTATCTATATTGTCTCCTGGCCAATGAATGTATATTATGGCAAACCAAGCTACGCTTCTTAATGAAAATTCCAGAACTTTCAGATAGGAAATGATTATTTTTGAAGCATTTGTCTTTATGTTGGTTCTAAAACTTTGGTGACTATCTGAACAGTTGTAATTTCAACTGGTCAATGATAATTATATAATTTACACAAAAATATCAAATAGATAATAGTCTTTTGCAAACTATATCAATTGACCCAAAGAATTAAAGTATATTGGCCATCGTTTTCGACAGAATTTAATATTAACAAATATATTGTCTCTATAGATTTTCCTCTAATAAATTAAAAACTTATTATAGAACCATAAGAACTATAACCTAATGATTTTGAAAACAATAACAATACTTGTAACTGGTTAAGACTTTAGCTATGTTAAGTGCCTCATGAACTATCTTAGCCTGACTTAGTATGTCTAATTCAGTGTTGCCATTGGTTCCCCAAGATTTTCAGAGATAGGATTTTCTCAGTTCTAAGTGGACAATGTCTTATTTGATAACAGATAACAGATAATCAGAGTTGAAAGGGACCTTGTAGGTCATCTAGTCCAATCTCCTGCCCAAGTAGGAGACCCTACACAATTTCTGACAGATGGGAGTCCAATCTCGTCTTGAAAGTCTGAAGTGATGGCGCTCCCACAACTTCCGAGGGCAAGATGACCTAAATTCATTTGGGATGACCTAAATTCATAGTGACTTCACGGAAGTGTCCACTTGATTTTCATGGCTGTGATTTGCCATTACCTTTTTCCAAGCTTCTTTTTCAATATCCCATTCTAATCTACAGGTACCAGGTCTGAGTCTGAGACCTACATCCAAACAGAAGCTCTCCATCATGAAGCATCAAAGGTCCTTCAAAGCTTACAGATTAGAAATCATTGTGGCAGATTGTCAAATTCTGACCACTCGATTATACTCCTCAAAGAGTCATAGCGTATTTCCAGCTAAGAATTTTATTGCATCTCATATGCTTTTTAAAAATGCTTTATAAACAAGGTAATCAACAAAATATGTTAAGACAGATTGTATTTAAATGAGCTTTTACATTATGCATCTTATGCATACTCAAGATAAGGATACATTCATGTTCCTTCTGCCCACTTGTTTTTTCACACCCTGTTGAATTACTTTTCATATTCATAGCATGGATGCCTTGTGGATGTCTAGGTGATGGATTTATTGCGTGTTACTTTCTTCTTTGTTTGTCACATACCTCCCACTCAATTTTTCTCAACGGGTGTGCCAGAAGAAACTTGTGTAAGGATACTATATTTATTGTTCATGTCCAATACTGGCACATCATTTTCCATTTTAATACTAAAGATGAAGCGTCAGATTTAAGAGGTGAGAACATGGTGCAAAGAGGTTGTAAGCAGGGGCCAACTAATTTAACATGTTTTTTAATTAGAATAACAGAGTTGGAAGGACCTTCGTGGTCTTATAGTCCAACCATCTGCTCAAGTAGGAGGTCCTATACCATTTCAGAAAAATGGCTGTCCAATCTCTTCTTGAATGTGTCTACTAACATGAGAGGGACCTTTTGTGATTGTCATGATATGCAATTCTCTTCTAATAGATCCCATATCACTCCTATGCAAATTTCAAATACCTGGGATGCCATTTTATTTATAACTCTTGCCTTTCCTGGAAAAATATTGAGATAACATTGCAAAATATGGAGAGGAGCCCAGAAATTCTGACAGCCATTGTGTCCACAGTAACACAAATAACACTACCTGCCATGAGGCTGCAAAGTGATGATGGCCACACATCAACCAAGCATGGAAGAAGTCAATCCTTGTGAAGTATGAGGAAAATACCATTTAGTCATCAGCTTCCCACACTAAAGTACACACAGCCCAACTCACAAGGTTTAATTTGATCTAACCATCCAACCTATCAGGTATTAGGAAATAAAGAGGAGAGAATTTACTTGCTTATGGGGAAACTTATGGAATAAATGCACTCTGATTCCCCCCCCCCCCCCCCCCCCC
>BHFT01017086.1:39248-66028 GCA_004320025.1 Laticauda laticaudata
TCCCCCCCCCCCCCCCACTCCCATTCCCTAACTTGCAAAATCGCAAATCATGGGAGCGGACCAATACTGAAAAGAAGGAGTCAGTGAGGAAGATGTAAGAGCAAAATTAGGGGACAAGGATCACTGTTGAGAATGTTCTTTCTGCACCAACTCAGAAAGCTCAAACTGCCCAAGGAGCTGCTGATCCAGTTCTACAGAGGAATTATTGAGTCTTTCATCTGTACCTCTATAACTGTCTGGTNCACCAACTCAGAAAGCTCAAACTGCCCAAGGAGCTGCTGATCCAGTTCTACAGAGGAATTATTGAGTCTTTCATCTGTACCTCTATAACTGTCTGGTTTGGTTCTGCAACCCAACAGGACAGACACAGGCGATAATTAGGACTGCAGAAAAAACAATTACTATCAACCTGCCTTCAGTTGAGGACTTGTATTCTGCATGAGTCAAAAAGAGGGCTGTGAAAATATTTACACATCCTGGACATAAACTGTTTTAACTCCATCCCTCAAAACAACGCTATAGAGCACTGCAGACCAGAACAACTAGACACAAGGATAGTTTTTCTCCAAATGCTATCACCCTGCTAAACAAATATTTCCCTCAACACTGTCCAACTATTACAAAGTCTGCACTACTATTAATCTCATCACTCCTTATCACCCATCCCCTCCCACTTGTGACTGTATGACTGTAACTTTGTTACTTGTATCCTTACTATCTATATTGACTGTTTCCTTGTGTGATTTGATTGCTTATTGTACCCTATGACTATCATTAAGTGTTGTACCTTACAATTCTTGATGAATGTATCTTTTATGTATATTGAGAGTATTTGCACTATCCTTGTGTGTCCAACCACACTTGGCCAATAAAGAATTCTATTCTGTTCTATCTTATCCTATCCTATTCTATTCTGTGCTCTTAGAGATGGTAGCCACCTCAGGCAGGAGATGCTGGAAGACACTGGCAAGGTGTTAGGGAACAGATGAGAGTGGGAAGCACAATCCAACTTTCTTGCACCCTCCCCCCCAATAACTTTCTGTTCCTGACTGTGGGAAGGCTGATGTTCCACTGTCATCATTCCTCCAGTTAGTTTCTGTACTGGGAACAAGAAGAAAGCTATCTTATTATTGGCTTCAAGCAGCAAAATGTCTTGGACTAACAACAGACAGAAAACATATGAAGTAGATTCAAGCCTTGACACAATTACATCAAAATGGACCTTTTGCGGTGGTTGTCTAGTATCAGGCAAAAGAAGAATCAGAAGCAGGGATATGCTGTGTGCTTTGTGGTCACAAAGCAGATCTGGCTCACTTAGGATGCTGAGGCAGTGGCAGAGCCTCTCTATTTTGATGGGGTGTTTCAGTGAGAAGAGAAAAATGCAATTCCTTAAGAAATAAGGTGCAAATGACAGTGGAAATACTTCTTAATCAAGGAGAAGGAAATAAAAAGAATTATAAATTTTTCTAACCCCAAAGGTTAACCACAAAGAAGTTATTTGGAGGAAAACTAGGAAAAATAGATTTTGGAGCATTGATCAAAAAAACAACCACTGTACATTATCTAACAACAACAAAAGAACTGATTCAAAATCTTGCTTTGTTCACACCTGTTAATGTTTCACTCTCTTCCCTCTTGTGATGCCATTGTTTTATTAGTAGAACCGTTACCATAGAATCCATTGGTGTGGGCAAATTTTCCAAAACGTTAAAACATTTTTAGCCCTTCTTTTTGCAACACTGAGACAATGGCACGTTAGCCATATTTGGTCTTAGTTTCCCATTCAGTTTTTAAAGTTTTCTTTAGAGAGAGAGAAGAAAAACTTTGATGAAATGGTAATTGTTTTAAATGTATAGATCTCTTTCCCAGACCAATGAGTGTCTGGATTTTTATGCTTGTAACCTTTGATGATTCAACTTTGATGTTATAAACATGAAAACAAAGTTTGAAACTTCTAAAATGTGAAGAGCAGAAAGACTGGAGAGATACCTAAGCAGTGGAAACCTTACTAAGAAATTAATATTTAATCATAAGTTTCTTTTTGTGACTCTAATTATTCACTTTCAGTGAATTTGATCTATGTTTCATTTAGCCTTTGAGACCTAATAAGCTTTCCTCTTTGCTGACAGAGCAACCACAGGCTTCTTATCTGAAAATCAACCTGAGCTTGTTCTGCTTCACTTCAGTATCTCCCACAGGACAACCGTTAGTATTTGAACTCATCTGGGTCTTTGAATACAAACACAGGTGCAACTTTCTCATAATGCTGACATAAAGGGAAAAATTTGGTTCAGTAAAACGGAGTCAAGAAACAGATATGGGCAGGAACCTTTTAAAAACTTACCTTAGAATTATAAAAAAATACCAGATGGCTTGCTATATTTACTGACATCTTCATTAGATTGAGAATTTTGTACCTCTGTCAGTTTTTCACTGTCAGTTCTGGATATCCATTTCAGCTATCTCATTCAGAAAACCCTTTGTTGATTTTAAAACTGCTTCAGCATTCTCCACTTCTTATGGAAGAGACAGTTGTTTCCTCATCTAGAATAGAATCTAGCATCCCAAAACTGGATGAAAGTTAAATTTGGGACACAGCATAAAGAGATTCCCCAGTCACAGTATGATCATTAATGTATGTTTAAAAGGCTGTTCCATATAGTAGTATTAAAGTTGATAACATGTCTGATATTCTCTGGTTTCAGGAGCTAAGCACAATTGCTCCTAATTAGCATTTGGGTGGGAGACCACTCAGAAAGCTGTGAGCTGAACAAAGAAAGGAAAATAAAACCTTTTAAAATACTCAAAAGAAAGGAATGACAAACTACTACTGTTCTGTTGCCAAGGAGACTGTAAGGATGTGTCCATGAAGTTTTCAAGGGTCAGATTCAGTCTTGCTAAGAATTCTGAACAACAGCAATTTTATACTAGTGAGAATGTCCTAATATTGCCATTATCTTTCCTTTCTTGCCCACCAATTGCTGAAAATTAAAATGTTTCCAATTATAATTGGAAATAGTTTATACAAACTCAGACAAATGTGCTACCTTTGGTTTTTTTGGAAAACCCACAGTTGGCTATTGTCATTCATGCCTAAGTAATATTCAAATTGGCTGCTACATTTTGACCAAAACAATTTTTTTTCTGAAACAATCTCTGGTTGCTACCGATGGTTTTATCTCTTAAAGTGCTAACTGATTTAGGACCATTTAGGACCAGGATCAGTATACTCAGGTTCAGAGAAGAATAGCAATAAACATCTTGTTAACTTTTTGGTAAATGGCTGTTCCAGAGAATCTCTGATATCCACTGAGGCTCTCCTTGTGGCAGAGGGTATATACAGTAGATAAATCTTCTCAATTGTTTGAAGAGCCTCAACAGATTAAAAAAAACTCTGCTGGACACAATTGTGTGCAAGGATGTTGTATTGTTCTTCCTAATCAGAAGAATGCTGAAGAGGACTTCCTTTGCCCCTTTTTGAATCTGGCAGCCCTAGCCATATGACTAAAAGCTATATTTACCCATTATACAAACTTTTGAAGAGCATTTGCCTGGGAGACCACTCAGGAGTCTGAGAGCTGTAAAAAAAACCTGATAATAAATGCTTTAAAAATATAAATAAATTAACCTTTAACATCTGTTCAGCTATATCTTGTTCAATGTTACTTTAAAAAGTTAAAAACAATTCTCATACAATATTTCCTTAAAATATCTGTTCCTCCCCAAAGCAGATGTGGTATTCACCAGGTTCTGACCAGTTCTGGAGAACCGGTAGCAAACATTTTTTGGTTTGGAGAATTCTCATGGTTCAGAGAATTGGCAAATCCCACCTCTGAGTGGAGATTTGACAGTATCCTTCCCCTGCCACGCCCACCAAGCCACGCCCACAGAACTGGTAGTAAACAAAATTGAATCCCACCACTGCCCCAAAGGTTGTATTATTGTCCAGTTACGTTCTGCCTTTTATTCTTGTTCTTTTGTCAGAAATGTTAAGATCAAATAAAAATGAGAGACATTGCCCTTAATTACACTTTAATACATTTACAGTAATGGAGAAAAATGGAGAAAAGGGGTGGAAATAGAAGCAACATTTTTTTCAAGATTAGAAAGAAACAAAAGATAAATCACAAGCCCTTGGCAAGATTAATTACAAAATCATTCATGTTATCTTAAAGATAAATCCCGTACAATGTTCAAAAGGCCTTTTATACTATGTATAGCATTTCATCACTTATTTGTCTTTAAGAGAAATATCATTTTTCCTCTTCTAGCTTGTAGGTAATAACGGCTCTTTCAAAAACTTGCTTTTAGCAGTAATCTTAAAAGCTTCTGTGCGTTTCTGGAATGTGTTACTTTGATACATTTGTAAAATGCAGGACATTACAGCAGAAAGAACTGGCCTTTTCTGTTATAACATCCAATATCCTGATTTTTTATGTTTCTTTAAACAATCCTGGGAAGTAGGTTGTACTTAGAGCTGGAGACTGCCTAGATGAGAAAGTAGTGTGTGTGTGGAACTAATGGCAAAGTTCGTCACTTAGATATCCCTGTGTAACATTTCTTCTTATCAAGTAAAATGATTTCCAGAATAGCTACAGTTCTGATTCTGAGAAGTGAAAACAAAAAACTTTTAAGTTGAATGAAAACAAACATTTCAGGATAAGAATCACCCTTAAAACTTTGCAAATATGCTGTATGAGTTTTGCACCTTACTTTTTCATATTTGAGGTGATACCATTCATAACATTACTGATAGTACCGGTCTTTGAAAAAACACTCTTACGTGCATGCTTAAAACTTTTTTTAAAAAACCTTCTCTTTCCAATGGCATAAATAAGCACCACCAAACTAGTTTTTAATCACACTCCTGCCCCTGCATTTTTCCAACCCAATTAGGCCATTACCAGAATTAAATGAGGCATAGAGCCTCCAAAAGTCACACCGTTGTCCCGGAGATGGAACGTGTACTGTGGTGGACTTGGCAGGGAGGTGAGGTGAGCTGATGCTGCTCACTGGACGGTGACTCCAGGTGTTTGTACATTCCAACCTGGGCAGAAAGATCACCTTCACAGAAATGTAACATAGTATATATTTCCCTCCCTTGCAGGCTTGCTTGGTTTTTTTAAAAAAATAATATATACTTACCAAAATCAGTCTTGAAATGATTCCTAAAAACACACCTAACTGGATCAGCAAGCTGTTGTCAATGTACCAAAATAAAAACAAAGGTCAGTTGATTCAGTCAACGAAGTCAGTGGGTTAAATTTAACCCAAAAGAGAGGTGGTCATGCATGGGTTGAACTAATGCCACCCAGTCAATTGTATTGGAGGAACAGCTAAACCTAGGCAGTTAACCTTTACATAAGTCTCCATGTAAAAGAATGGGAGGGGAAAAAGTGGCTGAAAAGCAGAGGTCTCCATTTCTGAACTCAGCCAAGGCTCGAGAGCCCAGAACCAAAATACAGGCCAGGCACTATAGACTATCCATGCTTATTCTACCAATTTGACCAATGGAGAAAGGCTTAGTGATGTTGTGGCATTTTGTGTCTCCTTTGGTGGGATACTATGCACCTTTTAAAGAAAGTGAAGGAAATGCCAGTAATTTTTAAACTGCTGACTTCAGACCCAGTTAGGGTGATTGTGTATTGCCAGAATATGAGGTAAAGGGATTTCACTGGGATAGTGGCTGACTAGGTTAAGTATGTCCAAAGGAAATCAGACTACTGGGTTAATAGGACTGAGATTATTATTACCTCTAAGGGAGTATGCTGTGGAAATCACATATTACTCTTCATCATAACAACAACTTGTACAGGCTGCAATAAGGAGTAGATTATTATAGCCCCATGCTGCATAGTTTTCTACATTTAGGCAGAAGATTTTTTTCATAGACCTACCTTGGGGTGTTATGGCAGACATATTGCTGGGCGTCCACGATTTCCTCCCCCCCCCCCAGTACAAATTCATTCCTAGTGTATGTTTAAAACATATCTTGGCATCTGAGATGCATTACTATTGAGTTTGGTCTCTCTGCTGGAGTGGATGGCACAAAAATGACACTGGGGGCACACAGATTCCCTATTTCTGCATTTTGCAAAGGAACTATTCCAGACTCTTTAGCTGCCACTTAGTTACTTCTTATTCTCCTCAGTGGATTCTTTTCCCCCACCCTGAATTTTACAGAAAGAATGGAACCTTTGTTGAGGCTTAAAGACAACTATTCTGCTAAAAGCAGGAGATGCAGTCCTTTTATATGACTAATGTAGGTGTCAGCTGTTCTCTGTCAGCTGTTTGTCCAATATTGAGGGGGTGAAAGAGTATCAACGAGTATCAACTCACTCGTGTAGTTTTTATTCGTCTCCCACACCACAGTAACAGGTAACAGCAATCAAATTATGTTTAAGGTCAGCTCTGGGTTTCGTTGCAACCCAGAGCTGTATTTATACATGTTATACTTTGGATAACAACATAATTACTATAACCACTTTCCGGTTGCCTTCGCTGCCTAACATCCGGCATCCTTAAATTAAAGAAACATGGTAACTGCACCTTTCCCCTGCTCGATGAGTCCATGTACCCCCATTTGCCTGGAACCATTATTACAGCACCACCCCCTTGACATCCAGCCATGAATCATTATTATTGCACCACTCCTTGTCAGGAAGTCAGTGTCAGTCATTTGAAGAATATTCATCATAAGGTCAATGTGGTAACACAATCAATGTAAGGCAAGTAAAAGACTATGGTCGTATCACATCCTGGCTGTCTCGGCTCTAGCCCGTTCTTTTTTGGAGCCGTGACAGTAGGCAATAAGTGACTGTAAGTGAAGGAACCATTGGTATCCTCAATTTTCTTCTTTTCGCCCTTGTCTCAGAATTTGGAGACTGGCGAAGACTATGGAGACAGTAGACTCTAGTTGGTTTTCTTCTTTTGTGTGTTTGCCAGATCTGACAATGGAAGAATGAGGATGATTTGTCCTTCAGAGCAAGGAAACTCAAGGAATCAGTTTCCTTTGTTGTCTGAGCTATTTAAAATATCCAGGAGTTGTCTGAGTATGCTTGTACCAATTTTTTTCCTTGACCACTTCATCCAATGTACAAATATTTAAAGTGCTAACATGATCGTTTGTGTGAATTGTAGACAAAAGATTGGAGTAACAATTTAGAATGGCTATGTTTTGCAATTGTTTTATTTTATTTTATTTTGCATAATGTGAGGATGAGAAATTAGAGTGAAAAATATATTGGAATTGCAAATAATTGAAAGTTATGCACTAGGTTTTATATTGAATAGAGACTTCTGGTGTCTCTTTTCCATTTCCTGTTCCCTTTCCCCATGCATTCCACCAAACGGTAGTAAATGGAGAGAGAGAAAAATCTCCATTTACTGTTTTATAGCATAGGGGAACCATAAATCCAGTTAATGTTTTATAGCATAGGGGTATCTTCTCTGTCAAACATGAAATATTCACTTAGTTCTGGTGGTGCCAAAGGGCTGTGGTGGCACAGTGGTTAGAATGCAGTACCGCAGGCTCACTGCTCTCTTCGAGAGCTTGATTCTGAGTGGCTCAAGGTTGACTCAGCTTCCATCCTCCTGAGGTCAGTAAAATGAGGACCCAGATTGTTGGGGGCAATATGCTGACTTAGAGAGGGTTGAAAAGCACTGTGAAGCAGTATATAAGTCTAAGTACTAATGCCATAGATTTTTGTGGGTGTTAAACCCTATTTTCCTTTGTGTATTTTGGTGTGGATTTATTTATATATTTTATTTATTTATTTTATTTTATTTGGTTTGTCAATTGCTTACAAGATAATAGGTATAAGTAAAAACATAGTTATGAATACATGGATACATATAAGACAAATAAAAGGAACAGTAGGACAGGGACGGTAGGCACGTTGGTGCGCTTATGCAAGCCCCTTACAGACCTCTAGGAAAGAGGTGAAGTCAATAAGTAAGACAGTCTAAGGTTAAAGTTTTTGCGGTTTGGGAGAAGAAACCACAGAGTCAGGTGGAGTATTCCAGACATTGACCACTCTGTTGCTGAAGTCGTATTTCCTGCAATCAAGTTTGGTGCAGTTAACCTTGAGATTGTATCTATGTTTGCTCCTGTATTGTTATGGTTGAAGCTGAAGTATTCATTGACAGATAGGACATTGCAATGTATAATTTTATACACTACACTTAGATCGGACCAAAGGTGGTGTTGTTCTAGGTTTTCTAGGTCTAGAATTTCAAGTCTGGTGGTATAAGGTATTCTGCAACGAGAAGAGGAGTGGAGAGCTCTTCTTGTGAAATATTTCTGGACTTTCTCAATTGTGCTAATATCAGATGCGTAGTGTGGGTTCCAGACTGATGAGCTGTATTGGAGTATTGGTCTAGCAAATGTTTTGTATGCTCTAGTTAGTAGTGTAATATTACCACAGAAAAAGCTACGTAAGATTAGGTTAACAACTCTTAATGCCTTTTTGTCTATGTAGTTACATGGGCTCTGGCACTTAGATCATAAGAGATGAGTACTCCAAGATCCTTGACAGAGTTTGGATCATCAACAAGGTCTTGACTATTCAGCCTGTATTTTTATTTTCTTGGTCTGTAATTTTCAACTAGGCTGGGGTCTCCCTTTTTGAAGAATGGGGATGACCGTGGCTTGTGATCATAGTTTTGGCAAGGAGGCTGGTCCTGAAGATTTTTCAAATATTATGCTTAGAGGTTCGGCTGGTGGCAGTGGATAGCTTTTTTAAGAAGTAGGCACATATTCCATCCGGTCCAATAGATAGAGTGGTTTTAGATTGCATAGGCTTTTTCAAACTTGTCTACTGTAAAATCGATATGTATTAGATCATTGTAGTTGTTGTTGGTTCGACTTAGGAAATACTGGGCATGATCCATTGCTGTTTACAAAATACTGAGCCAAAGAATGTGTTAAAGAGGTTGACTTTAATGGTGTCATCATTGCAGTCTTTACCATTAGGTCCTTTCAAGGATGGGATGGACCTTGAGCCTTTAGTTTGTTCTTTACAAAATTGTAAAAAGCGTGGGTGGAATTGGTGCACAGAAGGTTTTCCTCCTATTTAATGTGATAATAGGTGCATTCAGTCTTTATCTGGTGGCATAAATTTTTGTATCAGCTTTTGAGTTGGCAATGGGTCCAGATTTGTTTTTGGCCAAATGATCTCTTTTTGGATTGAAACTTCCTTATTGTCATGGTAATCTGTTGTTTTCTGGTTTTTGGAGTTGTTATTGTACATATAGTTTGATGACTCTTTTGAGTTCAAGTAAAAATATGTTATAATGGTCTTCAACAGTATTGCATCCAGTGAATAGAAATTGCCAATCAAGGATGAGAGATGTCTAAAAGATCATAGTTGCCTTTTTTGAAGTTATAATTGAGGATCACATCGTTGTGTTGATTTTTGTGTGGATGTATGTTCACCACAGCGTGATTCACAGTTAAATCACGCATGGTCACTGTTGGAAAAGGGTTCTTTAATTTGTATTGCCGTAACTTAAATTCAAATTATTACAGAAGATGAGATCAAGGCAGTTGTTAAGTCTAGTATTGTTGATTACTAGTTGTTCAGTCCCAGGTTTGTTACAGCATTGTAGAAGGTTGTATGTATGAGTTCAGTTTTACATTTGTTTAGGTTCCAGTTAATGTGAGGTAGATTGAAGTCACCAAGAAAGATAAAATCTGTGGCAGGATGTTGCCCATGTTAGTAGCAAATTTAGCTTGTTTGATGTCATAGTCAGGGGCTCTGTAACACAGTAAGAATCGAAATGTGATATTTAAGGACATCACAGACAATGGTCTCAGGAAGAGCAAGCTCTTGGGTAACTTGGATATTTTTTTAGATGTAAGGGCTTTTTATAGAAGATAGCAACACCACCTCCTCTACGGATTTCATTGATCTGCTTACTGTGGTAATGGAGTCAAGGAGAGATGCATTGAGCCATGTTTCACAGACAAATGTGATGTCAAATTTAGCCATATATAGTAAGTGGAGAAATTCAGGTATTTTATTCAGAAGGCTTCTTGCATTGAGTAGCTTGCATTTAAGGCCAGTTGTAGTTGGAATTGAGGTTGTTAGGGGCATGCGTGCCTAGTTTTATGTGATGGTGGGTTGGATGAGGTAGGGTTGTATGTGGAGTTGTGGGTTGTGTGATTTACTTTTCATAAAATCAGCAATGTACAGATCCTTCTCTCCCTTGTCTAGACGTCTTTTGAATTCATTACGGAGTTCATGGGAGTAGATTCTTTGCAGTATGGATAAGTCTGGTCTTGAGCGAAGTTTTTTGTGGTTGGGATTGGTTTTTGTAATGGCGTTTACTGTATGAATGAATATGTGTTTACTGGACTCATTTTTGCATACAACTCTACAAAATTTTGTGGCCACTGAGCCATCATAATATTTGAACTCAGGACCATCTCTTCAGGATATCTTCAAAGATATCTTCAGGAGATTTTCCTTTGTGTATTTTGGTGTGGATTTCTTTATATAGACTGTCTGTCATATAATAATTTCAGCAACCCATCACTCAGATTCTTTAAATCAGTAAACTGTATCTCAGTGATCATCCTCCTTCAACTTGATGCCCATTTTGGAATTTCTCATTGATTACTGTTGAATAGAGAGTACTTTAGCTGATTTTTCACTTGGCAAAAATGGATACTGAAACTAAAACACCATTTTTAGGGATATCAAGCCTGGATTTATTTGTTTGCTATAAATAAATATAATATGTTGGTCATTTATATATTTTTTGTATGTAAAGCAAATGTGATGTTTTATGAAATAATTATAAGAAAAAAAACTTAAAATGGTTTTAGAACAAGGATGTGATTTGTGACTTCGTGATTTGAAGGTGTCTTCAGATGTATTTGTGCAAATATATGCCATAAACATTTATTACGGTAATTTTGACATTTTACTGACAAGGCAAGAAAGAAGACACCATGTAAATATTCAAGCTACATGTGTCTTTTGTATTCTTGGAGCAGCTGGTATTTGGGAGGGATTGATTCTATGGACAATTCTACACTGAATACATGAATTTTTTATATTTCAATAATGTTTTAGGAAATCTTGAAGATGAACTCTACACGATCTGCTAGTGATACTGAAGAAGCAAGGACTTGCTGGATCAGATAAATTGCAATGGAGAAGTCCACTGAAGAGACATCAGAGCTATCATTATTGTCCGATGGCTTATTGGACTTCAAGCCTGCCCACCTCAGTCATAGCATATGATGTTTCAAACAGAAAAAATATGTCAAATTATATTAGGCTTATGTTGCTTCTTAGGTACCTGATTTGAAATTTGCAACATAATTCCTTTTGTATAAAGGAGGAACGATGACTTTTTATAGTTTCTATTTGATCCTCTTTGCATTTACTTCGAGTAGCTTTGCCTATGGACCAAATCAAAGGGCACAGAAGAAAGGAGACATTATTCTTGGAGGATTGTTTCCCATTCATTTTGGAGTAGCTGCTAAACATCAGGATCTGAAATCTAGGCCAGAATCAGTAGAATGTATAAGGTAAGTCCAGAAAACCCCCAAAGTCACTCATCCCCCAAACTCAGATGCCAGAGGCCTTGAAAGTTTTGTGATTTCTGCAGTCTAATAGTTTTTTTGTTTTAAAAAAAAGCTACTTCCAGGCTTGTAGGGAAGGAACTGAAATCTTACTATGCTTCCCACACCTTGTATATATGGGCTTTTCTGAAGTATTTGACTGATCCCTTTTGAAACAGCGCTTTCAGATTGATCTGGCTTTTATTTACTGAATTCAACTATACATGCAGATGTTCAAAACACGTGACTTACAAGATAAAATATACTTGCATTTGATATAAAATATTCAATTCAGCACAAAGAAATTTGCAATGGGGTTTGGTTGCCCTTAGAAAGCAGCTGGTACATGAAACCTCATTAGAGAGCATTCTATGTTTTGGGGGTGTCTGGTAGGAAGCCTACTTCATGTGTAATTTGAGCCTTACATTGGAATAGTGAGCAAAGCTTAATAATGGTTTGTTAAATTCTTCATCCTTAACCCAGAAGGCACTTTTATTGCTTTGATGATAGGCAGGAATATTTATGAAATAGGTGATTTAGAAGTAGGTTGGAAAGAAGATGCACCTGGCTTCATGCACTTGTTTCTCTTTTGGTTCTTTTAAACTGTTCTTGGCTTTGTTATTTTGCCTTTGGTTGAGGTTGAATACCTTGATTGAGGTTGAATACTTTGTTCTGGATCAGAACAAAGGCCCTCTCATTTATTTTTAACTATCTGTTTTACACATAGTAAAACAGTGTGACCTCAGCATGGCTAGAGGAACAAGTAGAACTGAATGTCTTATTGCTGAGGAGAATATCAATATACAATGAACATGTCAACCCAATGTGTTGCTTGTTTAAAATTATGAATCCCATGCTAGAATTCATCAGAATTGAAAATAAAACTACTAATATTGTAATCAAGGTTCTGCAGTGGTTTTGCTCCAATTTTCCAATGCTTTATAAGCAATCACCTGGTCCTAGGAAAAGCTATGGAGAGTTTCTATGTTTATGCTTCTATATACTCCAGAGCACCTTTTGAAGACTGAATCTGTAGGATTATTCAGCCCTAACTTTAATTTCTTAAATAAATATATAGTGGAAGGCTACATGTATTTTTGATCATAATGCCTCAAGGGTGGACACAATCAGTTGACATAGATTCAAGGCCCAAACACCATGTTACATGATGAGCAAGCATCTTCCACCTAGCTCCTGCAAACCTAGCAGTTTGAATGCAGACAAATAGAGTAGATAGGTACCACTTTGGTGGGAAGGTAACAGTGCTCCAAGATGCTATGCTGGCCATATAACTACAGAAATGTCTTCAGACAGTGCTGGTGCAATGGCTTCAAAACAGAGATGAGCATTGCCCCTATGGTCAGCAATAACTAATGGAGTGAAATCTGCAGAAATTCCTTCGCCTCAAGGGACTACTTTAAAATCAGTTCTTCTACTATGCTTATGAGTTTCCTGCATCATTTGATTGGTCATTGGGTGACACAGAATTTTGGACAAAATGGGCCTTAATATTCTGATAATATCTTGTGTAATACTTCATGGATTTCCCAGATTGCCCAGATATCATATAAATGTTAAATAGTTATTTCTGAAAAAGTCCACAAGGCAATTCTGAATATGAATAAGAACAATTTCTTGGCACAACATTCTAGACTATGCGTAATGCAATCATTCAAAACAAGACCCTGTTTTGCCATTTAGTTAATAAGGATATGCTGTTAAATTGTGTCAGTGGTTGCTGGGGGGGGGGGANGCTGGGGGGGGGGGAATTCTGTTTTGTATGTGGTACAGTTGCCATGGTTGTCCATGGGAGGATCAAAAAATCAAATTATGTTCTGTGCATTATTATGTCATCACACATATGACACGCGCTCTATAATTTATACCATTTGCTTGATAATGACATAATGCAACTGATATAAATTGCATCATTTGCACACAATAACAGTTGTAATTATGATTTGTAATGGGTGCCTGTGTGAACTGACCCTATTTTTGATTAATTATTTTGAAATATATATATGAAATATAAGTCCCAAAAAAATGGACTTAGGAAGTACTCTTCCATTCACCCAGAAACAATATATTTTCCTATTTCTCTCCTCTATCTCTATATAAGACATTTGCTTATTTTGATTTCTCTTTCTTGTTTGTAGGTATAATTTCCGGGGTTTTCGCTGGTTACAGGCAATGATCTTTGCCATTGAAGAGATTAATAACAGCCCAACTCTTCTTCCCAATATGACTCTTGGATACAGCATTTTTGACACCTGCAATACAGTGTCTAAAGCTCTAGAAGCCACACTGAGTTTTGTGGCCCAAAACAAGATTGACTCTCTGAATCTGGATGAATTTTGCAATTGTTCAGATCATATTCCCTCAACAATTGCAGTGGTGGGAGCAACAGGCTCTGGGATTTCCACTGCAGTTGCCAATCTTCTGGGTCTCTTTTATATACCTCAGGTGAGCATATGTTGTCTTTGTCCATTGCTAGAAATAGGATGGTCCTGGGTAGGTGAACTTGTTAATTACAAAATATTTCTACTGTTGCTATGGCAAGTTTCATCATCTCTTCTGTCATTTTCACAATGTATATAAAGTCTTAAAGAGCTAGTGTAATATTTCCACATGTTCCTTTTTTTAAAAAAGAATAAATGCCCCTTTTCCAATTTTGGATACCAACTGTAGTCAATGAGTCATTGTAGCAGTCTGTGCCGATATGTCTGAGTAGCCATTAGATTCAAAAAAACAGAATAATCATAGGGTAATTTCTCTATATCCTCTTGATTTTCTTATGCCCATATTAAATAGCATTAATGCACGTTGTGTATTACATCAGCCATAGCAATTCATTTTGCACCTTCCTGTTGAACTCTATATAACAACCCATAATGAGATATGATTCTATCTGGCCATTGATTTTCCTTAAAATTTTTAAAATATTGGCAGTTGTGGCTGCTGTTTGGCCTAAGTTTTAAAAAACTAGTTTGATTGAGTATTTGATCAGGAATTGGATATGTCTATTCTAGTGAAAATAAGGTCTAGGGATGACATGATAGCAGTGTTCCAATATTTGAATAGCTGCCACAAAGAAGAGGAGGTCAAGCCACTTTCCAAAGCACCAGAAGGCAAGACAAGAAGCAATGGATGGGAACTAATCAAGGAGATTAGTTACTCAAGCCCCTGAAGCCCCTGAAGGCCCTGCTGCTCAAGCCCCTGCCAGAGGGAGGAAGAGGCAAGGGAAGGAGAAGGGAGAGAGGTGGAAACAGTACACCCTTTCTGAGGACCATAAGGAGAGGTCTGGAATCTGAGGGAAAACGATACCTGTGGAAAAGGGCCACCAGACATCTATCGCACACCAAGAGGAACAGCAGTTTGGAAGACAAGATGCAGAGAAGCCGGCTTACACTAGAGGACCTACTCCTGGATGGTGGATAGCACAAGCACACCTGTATGGCAGCTACACCTCAAGAAATTGGCCAGCCACTGTCAAGCTCAATGACCGAGATTAGTCATGCCAAGGCACTCCTGAAGGTAGGTCCGCCACGATGAAGCCCTCTAGACCCTCTCCCTCAGACAGCCCAAGACAGCCAGTCCTCTTCCACAGAGACAGTACCGCTAGTCAGGCAGTTGTCTTCGGACGGCCCCATTGCAAGACACCCCGACAGTTGCACTCCCCATCCAGGACGTGAGATACCCTTACAAATGAGAAAGAAGCGCAGCCACAAGAACCAACCCCAACCCACCCCCAGCTCCACTTCCACAGAAAGGCCGGCAGAGAGGGCAACTGCGAGGACCAGAGTACAGCTCCTGTTGAGATCACAGGACACAATCAAAAACAGCACTACAGGATCTTCCTCTCTCAGCTGGTCCACATCGACATCATCCGCGAACCAGAAGCTTCAGCACACGTGAGTCAGACCCTCTGACCTGGCCGAGGCCGATACCAGGTGAAGAAGCAGAATCACAACACTTCTGCACAACCCTCAGCCAGCTGAACCTGCTCCGACCCAATCCAGGACGCTCCTCCACCCCAGCGATTCAAGCCTTCACGGTTATTCAACAGCCGCCCACCTACCAAGGTACGAGTACCGGGATCCCACAGCAGAGGAGCCCTTCCCAGTCCAGGCCCAGTTCATCGCACTAGCCCAGACGCCTCACCTCGCCAGCTGCAGACAGACAGCTCACAAAACACTCCTCCTTCCCACCACAAAGCCAACCCCTCAACGGACAATCTGTAATCATTCTTGGTCCGGACATCCAGTCCTTGATGATGGCCGCTCATCTCACGGACTAAGAGTCAGCTCTCTGAGCGCTTCCTGTTCCTTCCACATCCACTTTAACTCTCGGCCAGCACCCAATGGCCCTCAGCCAGACTCCAGCCACACACTCCACAGTCCCTAGGCGCTTGACAGCTGAGACCATGATACTGCCTCAGAGTGATGAGAATAAGTGCCACTAAGACTGAGTTGTTACATTCACTTTACATTTGCTTAAAACACTTTTACTTGTCTCATTTGCTATTTTAATAAAGTCTAGAGTTACTTAAGGACATTATTAATAAATGTTATCTTTGCTTCAAACTTGTCATTTATTTACTTAATGAAGTTGGTGAAAACTTTGAAAATATGGTTAAGCCTTTGCATGCTTGTAGAGGCGTAAGGATAGTTTGGGGAGGAAGGATTGTGGGATATTAGGATTGCTGTGGGATAGATAACCTCCAGTGCAAGTAGTGGACTGTATGGTCCACTCCCATCCATCACATTGCCTTTTTTTATCAATACATTTATTGATTGTTCAACTACATTTCAAAATAACAAAAGCTCTTTATTAAATGCCCTATTATGAAGACCACTCAAATACAATGGCACAATCTCATCAGTGTTATGAGACAGGCTCAAGGAAGCATCCATTAACCATCTATCAATCGTGTCTTGCCACCACTGCTCCAGCTGGGAAGCTGCACCAGTGTCTCAGATGTTGCGCTGCTCTTCCCTTCATGGGAAGACTGTGTTGGAGCCTTGTATTATCACAGTGTCTATTAGTAACGTCATTGCTCCATTTCACGAGTTTCCATGTCCCCATTCCCTTGTGACGGTCCACAAGCCTGTTCTGCAACAACGGGTAGCGGTCGGCAAATGAAAGGCAGGAGCACAAGCTTCCACATGCTCCTCACGTCTGTGGGTGATGCTGCCATCGTGGTTAGAGAATACTGGAACCTGTTGGGCAGGATGCCAACGGCGGTTTCTCCACACCCGTCTTGCCCTGCGCCTGTAGGACACCTCTCTTCCGGTGAGGTCTCTGAACTGTACGTCATGAGGTAGGTTCTGAGGAGAAGCATCATCACCACGATGAAGTAGGCAATTCGTGGTTCATTGGTAGGGGGTCTGGATCTTGTAAAACCCATGATGAGGTGCTTTCCAGCCATCCTTGGGTTCACTGCGTTGTACTGGCTTCTGAGCTGACCGGCCTGAAGCATCGATGTACATGAATGTAAGTCAGCATCAACCATGGCCAAAGGATGAATACGAAGAAGCCTTTAGTTTAATAGAGAGGACCTAGTTGGGGAGCTTTGAGACCAGTGCTTCCATCTGTGGCTCCAACAGTGTGGACAAGTTCCACCTTATATACTATTATCTGCAACTTTTCCTCCAGCCTTCTTCAGTATGGCACTGGACAAACTCCTCCAGTATCTTCGATGATGGCATGCACCACTTCTCTGACCTTTGCTGTGCTGCTGTGTGGCACCCTCCAGCATACTGCATCGTTTCTGTAAAACCTTCGTCAAATCATGGCTGTGGCATCCTCATGAATAGGGATGTTACAGGGTCTTACATTTTCTCAGCTCCACATCAGCTGTCTACAGTCAAACTCCAGGCTCTCACCGACCACGTCGACCACACCAGCTCTGGAAACACTCCTCTTCTCCTTTGTTAGAAAGTGAAAACAGTCTAACAGGTTTGGTTCTAGGTTGAATGACGCAGCTACCACTAAGGGACTGTGTCATATCCTTGTGAGATCAAGGATTATGGAAGACAAACAGACCCAAAGGTGAAACGGTTTGTGCACCACGGCTGCTGGACTGATACTGAGATCCAGATGAGTCTCCCCCTTATTATAGAAATCGGTTTCTGCTATTTGTTACCAATACTCTAGGCAACTCCGACATCTAAATATCCAGTACCATCCCAGTAATCCTTTCATTTCGTAGCTACTGACCTGTCGGACGTTCCGTTAGTAAACATTTCCTTCCTCCCTCTTTCGTTTTCAGCTGCACGATGTAGTGTGAGGATGTCAGAGAGATGGCGACGAGAGGATACAGGGTTTAACGGATCGACAACAGACATAAACGTTTGGGCCCGTATGTGTCCGGATTAATATGTACCGGCGAAGTTAATCCGCTCAAAAAGTTTGTGAAACTCAAAACTTCTTGACGAGATGACAATTCTAGGGACGCGGATGAAATCTCAGTGGACGGATGCTCGATGGATAGAGTGTATGAAACACGTATGCAGTGAATACACAATGGATGCATCATGTTTTCTAACGGATGACAAGCTTTTTTGTCCGTTTTACATCCTCTTTGCATCCGTTGGTGCAGTGGGACATGGGCTATAACTGTTTGTGACTAAACTAGTTTGGATGCTACTCATATTTTAAAAGCACGGCCTGAAAACACCAAGACCATTATCTGATTTAACTATACAAAGTATCCCATCTCTGGATGGAAAATGCCAGAACTCAAAAGAACAATGTATTTTGATAATGATTGTCCCATCCAATAAATTCAAATAAATAATTTGGAATACTTTTTTTCACATCTTTTATTTTTTTCCCCAAGCAAGTGATTATTTTAACTCTGAGTTTCAGAAATTCATATTCAGCCTAAATTCTCTAGTTCTTTCAAAAGATTTTCCCTTCTTCCTCTACATGAGGGGTGTTAAACTGGTAGACTGTGGGCCAGATGCATCACATGCAGGCCATGCCCACTTCGGCTCTGCAAAGGCAAAAAACATGCGATATCATGTGATGTCACGTGATGCAATCAAGTTTGACACCCGTGCTCTGCGTATTTGCTCTGTGTCAGTGATATCAACATACCTGTTTATATCTTGATTCTATCAAGTCCCATCAAATATTTACCATAGTCTATGACGGACTTTGCAGGACAACTTTGGCAAAATGAGCATTGGGAAAAGCCATATCTCCTTGTCAGTCCAAAAAGGAAGATTACAGTAAAAGACCAAGTATGAGTCAGGACTGCTTTTATTGCAGAAGCTCTAGTAAATGAATCTTGCCAGTCTGAATGTGTTTCCCCGCTCCCTCCCTTGATCCCTGTCTGAAGTAGGGAGGGGGTCTGTCCCAGATATTACTTCAAACTATTTTACTGGGCCACACGCAAGACCTCTTATCTGATCATTACCTTGGTAGCAGCTCTTCTTCATGTCCTTCAAGGCCATTCCTTAAATCTTCTGCACTCCCAAGTAATATATCCATTTTTTAGCGGTTGCTTGTAAATGTGATTGGAAATTTTCTTATATATTGGGGATGTTATCAGAGTTCTGGATGGAAAGTTATTATTTCTGGATAGAAATAATCTGGCCATCATTTCTAAGTACTTCTTTCTCTTTCACTGATCCAAGCAAGCCTCCTGATATAATGGAGAGCTAAGGATGATGAAGTGGGATTGTGTAGCAATTTAACTGGTAGAAGAAAAATCCTGGGATAAATGAGACACAATATGATTTGAGCCCACTTGAAGGTCTGCACTGAAATGAAAAATATCATAAATTACCATAAATTATGTAATGCTTGAACAATGGGAGAATATGTGGAAGAAAGGTTTAAAATTTACATTAAATTATAACTTAAAAGAAAACTTCTATAAGTTGATGTATCACTGGTATTTAACTCCAGACAAGTTGTCAAGTATGTATAAAGGCATTTCAAATGAATGTTGGAAATGTAAATGTAAAGCAGGAACTTTTTATCATTTATGGTGAACATGTGATAAAGCGAAGAAATATTCAAGTAGGATTCATACCTTAATACATAAAATTCTTAAAGTGAATATAAACAGAAAACTAGAGACTTTTCTTTGGGGTTTAATGGAAAAAGAAAAAATGTGGAACTTTGATATTATACATGTTGATGTCAGCAAGATTACCCTATGCATAGGAAGAGAAGGCCACCTTGATGCCTACAATGAACAAATGGCTGCAAAAACTGACGGAGTTAACAGAGATGGCTGATTTACTGTTTGACAAAAAAAAAATTCAAATACTTTTATTTCTACTTGGAAACTGCTTCTAGACTTTATGCTTGAGGTGGTAAAAAAATGAAACTTGGATTTTTTGTTTTACCAATAAGATAGATGTGTTCTTACAGAAATGGATAGTTTAAACTATTATGTAACAGTAAAAAATTGAGGTTTTATGTTAATGTCTTATTCTACAGTACAGAAGGGATTTGGAAGTCAATGCCTTTTCTTTATTTTCCCCCTTTTTGTTCCCTCACTTTTCTCTTCCCTTCTTCCCTATCTTCCCTATTATTTACTTTTGTGCTTTCTTTGTATGCTACATTATAAACTAATAAAAATTGTTAAACATGAATAAATTACCATAAATTACCAATTTATCATTAAAAACAACTCAATCAGTGTTCCCTGATTGAGGGAATACTTGTCCAATTTGAAGACCATTTTTCAGAATGATAAGAGAAAACTTTATCTTTCTCAAATTATGGGGTGTGTTCCCTAGGGAGTAATGTTTGACTGTCATCATCAGTTCAGTGGATAGATTGATAAAGACACATAATCTCAATTAGGCTTTAAAATATTATGGTTATTAGAATGGAAATTCCAATCAATATCTCTTTCTGGATTAAAGAATCTTGAACTTTTTGTTTAAGGTGATCTTTCAACATGCTGCCCATGTGCACCACTGCAACTGTGAGCAATTTCTTAGTCACCTGCAAACTGCGCTGCTGATACAACATTTTTCCTTCTTTAATTAAGGATAGGTTCATGGGGTCACATCCCATGTGAAATGTTTCAGAATAGTTTTTACTTAAAAGTGTTGCATAAGAATTTATTTCCCTCTTTTCTTTTCCAGGTTAGCTATGCTTCATCCAGTCGGCTCTTGAGCAACAGGAATGAGTACAAATCTTTCCTGCGCACTATACCTAATGATGAGCACCAGGCCACTGCTATGGCTGACATTGTAGAGTACTTCCGCTGGAACTGGGTGGGTACCATTGCAGCAGATGACAATTATGGCCGGCCAGGTATTGAAAAGTTCAGGGAAGAAACAGAGGAGAGAAACATCTGCATTGACTTCAGTGAGCTCATTGCCCAGTACTTGCCTGAGGATCAGATCCAACAGGTAGTGAAAGTCATCCAGAATTCCACTGCCAAAGTGATTGTTGTGTTCTCTAGTGCACCTGACCTCGAACCATTGATCAAAGAGATTGTCACACGGAACATCACTGGCAGGATTTGGCTGGCAAGTGAAGCCTGGGCCAGCTCATCATTGATAGCAATGCCACAGTTCTTTCATGTCATGGGGGGCACAATTGGATTTGCTCTTAAGGCAGGACAGATCCCTGGCTTTCGTGACTTTCTGCAAAAGGTAAATCCTAAGAAGTCTGCTAATAATGGATTTATTAAAGAGTTTTGGGAGGAGACATTTAATTGTTACTTACCAGAAGGAAACAAAAATTTCCCAGTTTTTTTCCACAAAGACCATGAGGAAGGTACTAGAGCTGGAAATAGTACAGCTTCATTCCGTCCCCCATGTACAGGGCGTGAGAACATCACTAGTGTGGAAACACCATACATGGATTATACTCACCTACGGATATCTTACAATGTGTACTTGGCAGTATATTCCATTGCTCATGCTTTGCAGGATATATACACTTGCACTCCTGGGAAAGGACTATTTGCCAATGGGTCATGTGCAGATATCAAGAAAGTTGAGGCATGGCAGGTAAGATTTGTTTTACTATAATTATTGTATTATACAATGTCTGATATAATTTGCAGAACAGTTAACAGATACATAATTGACAGATTATGTCACATAATTGACAGATTTGTGCTGCTATATGTATTAACATGCACAGTAGCCCTAAGTTTAAATTAAATACAATGTGAAAGATACCAAATCAGATTAATTTCCCTTGTATTTGGAGAGCACCCAATCTTCCTATGTTCTTTTCCTTATTAAAACACTCCCTTCTGTTTTACAATCATGGGGACAATGGGACAGATTCAAATGCTCTTGTGCTTTTTATAACCTAATGAGTTAATAATAAGTTCCAGGAAATCACTTCTCTCAATCTTCAAATCAGCTACATGAAGCTGCTATCTACTCCAGAATCGTTATTTGAGAACAATGGTAGCTTCAATGCAGAGTTCCTTAATCATAAGCAGTGTTAAACTATGGTTATGATTTCAACTTGTTTATGTTTTGGATGGAATTTCATTCTCTAAGAATAATCATTTCAGCAGCTTGGGAGCACTTTGGTGACATTTTCTGTTGGGGTTTTGGTTCTTGATTAATCATCTTGAGTTATTCAGATTTTCAACATGAAAGGCAAGCTGTTGACTGTTGATAATGAAAACCCTATTTTCATCGTTTGCTTGAGAGTAGGCCTTAAAACAATATTTTTCACCCAGACACCAAAAAAGTTCCAGGCCAGGATGAAAAGATTTAAAGAGAGATGAGGTGAGGGAACTGGAAAGCAAAGAGAAAGAGGTAATATTTCCCAAAGCAGCTCTTAAATTTAAAGTCTCAATAGTCAATCTGCATTTGTAATCAAACCAACACCCACAGTCTGCTCAGTAAATTTAGCATTAGCCAATAAGCTCATGTAACTAACACATCTTCACTGTGTCAAACAGTTGGATTAAGTCACTAAAGATCCTTGTTTCTTCAAATGCCTATAATTCCACACACTACATTTAGTGAGCCTAGAAACATAAAACATACTGAGATTCATCCCCATATCACAAGCCATGCCATCCAATAACTCCTATCAGTGCCATGTCTTATGCCAACTATTCACATAGTTGGCTATCAGTTTCAATTCTGGATTGACTGTGTAATTAATGTTAGCATTGCTGTGGAAGTACATTGATAAGCAAAACAAGAGAAAAATTGCTGCTCTTGTAGCCTGTGTTGATCTAAGTCCTGTTTGGTGAACTTAAAAAATTGCATGATTCTTTGAAGGGGCATAATGAAGGTATTAACACGGATATAGATTTTGGTTTTTTCCTTGTGTTCATTGGTCAATGCAGTTGTTCCTGTCTTTTATGCAAACTGTAAGAGTCCAATGAAGAAGGTGTAGGAGCTATTCCATGCAACTAAGGCCAGATAGAATAGAGTTCTTCCATGATCTGTGTTCTTCCAGAAGATCCTTTGACTACTAATGGACATGAAATATAAATGCAGTGGGAGGATAGAACTGGTTGTTAAGCAGAAAACATTATCAGCATGAAAGATTATAGGTGAAGGAGTAGGATATGGTGCTTTTCCAGTTTATCTGGGGAAATGTCTGGGAGTGGTCCATGCACATGAGCACTGTGTAAGATGATGAGAAGCTGATACAGCAGAAGGAGGAATCTGTGGGCAAGAACCATTTGAAGGAAGGTGGACTGGTACACATGGCAGGGAGGAAGAGTAACAGTTTACAATGATGGGAAAGTGTATGAACAGAGTAATCCACCTGTTATTAGAGCCAAATAATTTTGTCTCATAGTGTTTAATACTTGCATAAAATCTGTTAGGAATTTTAGACTGGAGAATCATTAGACCGCTATGACACCCGTATTATACGAAGCACTTTACTGCTCTTTGCCATCAGTGTCAAAGAAGGAAAACGGTGCTCCTGAATATTGCCTAAATTCATGCATTCATTTTATTATTGAATGTACTGCATTCCTTAATAAAAACAGAAAGTTTATTTATATAACAATTTAAAAATAGGAAATATAAAAAAGAATACAATTGATATTTTTAAAGTTGACCCAAAATTGAAACCATGTTTCAAAAAATAAAAACAGCTAGATTGCTAAAATTAGACCAGGCAAAATGCAGTGTTGTTAATCATGAGGAATCTGGATTCAAAGAAGGAGGCTTGCCATTCTGGAATATATCACATTCCTCGAATGAACAGGTGCAGTGTGTCTAGGAGTGCTCTTCATTCTCAGGTGTCATTGGGTCCCAGATACAGTTGGGGTGTATTATACTGTTGTGCTGTTGTGACAAGGGTTTCAGTTTCATTCCAATGTTATTACCGCATGGTTTCCATGAAACTATCTGTTCTGACTCACACCCTTTTCTAACAAATGAAACACAATCCAAAGGGAACAGAAACCTTACAATGCTTTTGAAAAATAATTAGCTGTAATAAGCACAAGCCTTGCCAAACTGTGCGAGACTTGCCAAAAGATAACAGACAAGAAATAATTTGCAACACAAGAATCNGGAGGGGCCATTACCTTGCAGCCTTACTCCCAAGTTGCACGTGCTGTTGTAGCTGCTCTTTCCTGCGAGCAATCCTGTCCACACGCGCACTTGGCACAGGCTCCTTGGGAACCTCCTCATCACTGCCGCCAGACCCCACAATATCTGAAGGCAGCAGTCCACTCCCTAATGGTCCTGGCCCCTCATCTGAGTCCTCGCTCTCCTCAGCCGTCCACACCTGCTTCTGGCTAACCACAACACTATTCTTAAATTGTCCATGTCAGGCCCCAAAAATCAAGAAAGATACAGAAAATTATTTCTGAGTAGTTTCTTTATTCTTCACCTACAGAAACAATCTTCCCACACTAAAACAACTATGGTATCTGCCTAAACTATTGATGTGCTCTGTGAACTTCTCGGAAGGGTCCATCTTTGGCCTCTTCCAGCCTACCATACCTTCCAAGCTATACTCCCTCTTTGCTCTCTGGGAAGTAACCCCTCCCTCTTGGGATACTAGACTACATTCCAGCATAAAAAGATCCAATTGATGCCAAATACAAGAACTAGGTTAATGAGGTAAGATACTAAGATTGCATGAAAGCTGTTTTAATACCTGTGATGACTGCGAGTTGCAGGCACAGTGGAATAGATTGTATGATTGAATATAGTACTGAAATGCAGGAGGAAAGGGCTTTTTCCTAAGGGGTTGGAGCAGTGGTAGGATTCAAAAAATTTTTACTGCTGGTTCTGTGGGCGTGGCTTGGTGGACGTGGCAGGGGAAGGATGCTGTAAAATTTCCAGTCAGAAGTGGTATCTGCGGTTCTCTGAATTACTCAAAATTTCTGCTACCAGTTCTCTAGAACTGGTCAGAACCTGCTGAATGCCATCTCTGGGTTAGAGGCAGATCAACCTTGAGTCCTTGGTTTGTGGAAATAAGTCTAGATAGAAGGCACCTTCCATACACCTTTATGGGATTTATCTGATAATTTTGCAGAGTATACTTTAATCTGACAAGATTCCTGATTATGGGGGAACAGCAATAAAGAAGCTTATTCTGAGCAATCCATTGTGTTGTTCTTGATACCTTGTGCCTGATATGTTGCTATGAATCTTTAAAGGCTTGACTTTTCCAAAATCTGGCTTCAGGATCCCTACCAAGGTGAGTCTGGGTAAATTACTATGGAGAAAACTGGCAGCATCTGGGTGCACTGACTTATATCTGCTGGACTGGAAATATTCCTTACAAAATGGAAAATAAGGCAGATTGACTTTATAACAGTCTTCATATTCTTAAACACTTGATATAGATAGCGTGGATTTAGACTAGAAGAGGAGCCCCAACATTTCTGGGCATAGGGAATTTTGATAATATGTATATTCTCCTACAATGGCTATTAGCAAGAACATTTGCCTGGTTATAATGACTATCAAAATGACATGACTAGTTCCAAAACAAAAAGGCTCAATGGAAAAGTTGATAGAAAGATTACTTGCCTAATATGCCAAATACAAGGCAGAAATGATAACTGTGCTTTTCTAAACAAGTTAACAGAAGAAATGATTCCAAGTAGCCATCTGTGAAATGGTATCAATTTCACAGATGATGAACTGCTGATGCACACCTATCTTGAAAAATACATACATGCCACATCAGTAAAGGTATTCTCATTTTGTTAATCTGTAAATAAATATCCACCACAGAAGGAGCACAAGCAAAACATTACTCACATCATTTTTTGCTTCATCTACTAGGTTGCATCATTCTGTTCTAGGACAGGTCATGCATCAGAGTAATTCAGGGAATTTCTGTGTCAAATCCAGGCAATTCCATCTCATTCAGAAAATCATTAATTGTATAGTTATGAATGAATGAGGGCCAGTGAATTAAAACTCAGCCCTAAACATATATTAATATGTTGCTGGATGATTTGCCTGCCCAGGAAGGACATCTCAACAATCTGTTTGCAGATTGATTGATCAGTCTGCAATCTAGGTGTAAGCAAAGATCCCCCTTAGTCCCTGAGATCTCTAGTATCAACAACAGTTTACCAAGGTGAGATTGTTGTACCTGTTGTGACCTCTCCTTTCCAAGAAAGAGCCTGGTCGAACTTATCCATAGTGAAATAATTCCCAGATTAGATTACTTCTATCTACTGCATGTGCTGTTGTCTTTTAAGGCTGTTCAGAAAATAGCAATAATTCAAAACAGAAATGATAAACCACTAACTGGAATCAGTTAACACCGCTTAAAAAAAACTCATCTGGCTCCTTGTCTGTAAGGTTCTAGGTTTTTGGAGAACTGGAAACTCCAACTATCCATTTGTATATATACCAAGATTGGTTTAGAAGAGGCAAATGTTTATTAAGGCAGACAATTCCCTCAGGTATAGAATTCTCATTTTGAAGAGCCAGGAAAAGCACCAGGGCCAGACAAGATAACTCCTTCTTGCTTAAAAGTCTGTGCTGACCACTTGGCCCCCATCTTCACCCAAATCTTCAGTAAATCACTAGAGATGTGCTTCTTGCTTCAAACACTCTACTATCATCCCAGTGCCAAAGAAGCCCTCCATCCAGGAACTGAATGACTACAGACCAGTTGCTCTAACATAGTTATGAAAATCTTTGAAAGGCTAGTACTGTCCCACCTGAAAACCATCACAGATCTGCTGTTAGATCCCATGCAGTTTGCATACCAAGCAAATAGATCAACAGATGATGCTGTTAATATGGCTCTG
>BHFT01017088.1:0-29804 GCA_004320025.1 Laticauda laticaudata
ACCAAAGTTAACCAATGATGGAGGATAACTAAAAATGTGTATAAATACAAGACTAGACTCCAATAAAATTCATCATGGTTCAGTTGATCATGATCAAACACCTCGACTGCCTCATCATTACAACAGACTTATATACCGCTTCACAGTGCTTTACAGCTCTCTCTAAGCAGTTTACAGAGTCAGCATATTGGCCCAACAATCTGGGTCCTCATTTTACCAGAAGAATGGAAGGCTGAGTCAACCTTGAGCCAGGTGGGATTTGAACTGCTAAATTGCAAGTAACCGGCAGTCAGAAGTATCCTGCAGTACTGCACTCTAACCACTGCACCACCATGACTCATATAAACAGAAAATAGAAACATATAACCAAAATTATAGAACAACATAAAAAGAGTGGATTATATTACTAACTAGTCTAAGGTTTATTAGCCCTTGTCCCCATCAAGATAACTTATGATTCATCATGATGTATTTCTCATTCTTATAAACCTTTATTTATTTAGAAAATGTATATGCCCGCCCAGGTCATTCAGTTACTTGGGATGGCTTACAGAAGTAAAACCTGAAATACAAAACCCAATAAATATTCCCTTTCATAAAACTGTTCCTGTTTTGTAGATTTATATTTCAAATTTTACTGCTGTATATATACATTACAGTAAATTATACATAACAAAGTAGAGAGCATAACTTTTTTATTTGAAAATAGCTGTTATAAAGTGTAGTAAAACATTACTGTTATTACAACTAGCAGTAAGCATGTTATCTTGAGCAACATACGTAATCTTAAATAGTTTAACCATTTCTTGCTATAAAATGCAGCTAAGATCTATTCTTTCTAAAAAGGAAAAGATCTTAGAAAAATTCAGGGTTAAAAGTATTTATTGATCAGGCTGGCATATATTAACAAGTACTGTTTACATTGGTCTGTATATAAAGTATGTATTACAGAAAGATTTGGGACAGTTTAGTTAGTTAAGATCTTTTTTTTTTTACACAAAAATTGTGTGCTGATTTTCAAGACTTTTAAAAGGTTGCTTATGATCTTTATTGTCTGAAATTTTCTGGCAAGTACCTTTTTAGGATTAAAAAAAAAGACTCTTTGAACAACAAAATTGCTAAAGATTACCATGCTGAAAGCATGACAGATTACAGTTTACAAAATGTCTACAAAGGATAAAGCAGTCAAAAGTACTTCTATCTGTGTTATGTGTATGGGAGAGAGAAAGAGAAGGATATATATATATATATATACACATACACACACACACACACACACACACATACACACCTTTATTTTTGATGGAAAGAAACATTTCTCGATCTGAAATGATCACTTTTAGCCTGAAATTTCTTACAAAAATTACTTTGTTACATTCTTCATTTGTAATTTTGTTTGAACGAACTCAAAATGGATATACTTAAAATGCTGTAAGCTGTATACTTCCTTAGATCTGAAATCAATGTCCGTAGACCTCCCTCATTGTATGTTCACTTCAGTGGGCTGGAAAGTAATGAAAAAAAATCTCCACTGCATCATTTTCCTTTTCATTCACATCCTTTTTGAAATATCCTAGTATCTCTGCAGGGAGCTAATCCCTCTTCACGTCTCTGTAGTCACCAAAAATGTTTCGGAAGTGAAGACACATTCCTTAAAAGAGGTATATGCATTGCTGCTGCCCATTAGTTTTTATTAAAATTTAGGCAATTACATTTTGGGCAGCACACTTAAAGTTCTACAATTTTTTTAAATTCAATTGTTGTCACAAACTTGGAGCGATTTTATTTTCTGTGATAATTTTTTAATCCCAAAGTATTTTTGGATGTATCCCAAAATCTCCCATTCTGCAAAAAATGTTTATATTAAGTATAGCTTAAATTTAATAATTATTGAATTAGATGTAGCATAAAATTTAATTCCCAGTATATATTTTGAGCACTATGAATTAGAAATCAATAAATACTTGAGATAGTTCCTGATAACTTCCCCTGAATATCTTTTATTTTGTGCCTTAATTATACTACATTAATACTTTAATCAGATAGAATCATTAGGCTTATATTGTACCAAATTTTATCTGATCTACAAGTTATCAATTTATATAAATAGAAATTCAGTCTTGACTAGTAATTGCATTTTTGTGATGGCTCAACTCTAAATTTCAATGTACCATTAGCTGAGTTGAGGAAATATTCATATCTTGTAGCTATAAAGATAATATAGAATATGCTGGAATTTGTATATGCCAACATAATATATAGATAACAGTATATACCAGGAGCCAATGAAGTAAGATTCATGAAATATTATAATGCAAATAGGCAAAAGATAAATTTACATTTGTATCCACATTAAATGCAAAAGATTTCTTTTGCACATGAATTATTCTTTTTAAAAACAACAACAACATGAAGTATTATTCTTGTATTGGGGAAGTTGTATTTAATGCACTTAGCCTACCTCTGGTCTTTTTATATACCATATTTCCTTTATCATATGATATTAAAATCTTGGTACTGTACAACTGCTGTTGTTCTTACAGTTTGAGATGATAAAAAGTAACTTAACTGCTGAGTTTAGAAATATGCAGTAATTTGCAGCCTATTGTCAATTATCCCTAACTTATGTCAGAAATAGATAGAGCTGCTGTTTCTCTCTTTTTAATGTATACTAAAATGACACATGTTCATAGCATAAATTAAATTTGTATATACAATTATACAGTTACCAATTTCTGGGATTATTTAATGTATTGAATTCTTAATTTTTGTTTGGAAAATAGAAAGGGCTGTTTGTAATCTAATTCTAAATTGTTTATTCACATTTTAAATGTCAGTGTTTGGGAGACTCTGTTGTTGCTTTCTTCAGTTTTTAATTAGCATATAAATATCAAGACATTTGTGATGCCTGGCATATAGATTAAATGGCATTGTATATATTTACTCTCTTTGATATTGTCTAACGCTGCAGTTAAACAGTCCAGAAACCACTTGGGGACTTACAAAGAGCTGGGCAGCCACATCTCTGCTGTTGCATCACCTTTTAGTCTGGTCTTTTTAAAGATTATTGTGTTTAGTGAGGATGCTGTCAACTTTGACTCTTCGTTGAATTTTCCCATAAAAGTGATCAGGGATAAGGGGTGTTAAAGATTTATTTTCCCTGTCAATTAGTGCAAGATGGTATTTGACTTCCAGCTGTTCTAATACTCTTACAAAAAGAAATAATACAATTGCTTACTTCAGTATGACTCCCACTACTAACTTCTTTAAGCTTCTGAAAAATGGCATCAATTTTCTCTAATCCATTTGGAGATCGTAGTGTGTTAATTCTCATGTACCCTAGAACATAGATTATTTATATTGTAAAAATAATGATTTCAGGACTTACTTAGAAATTCCATTGTACCAGCATTTATGAAGGATCTATTGTAAGCTATCATGTTGAGGCTTTTAAAGGACCTATTAGTTCAAGGATCATTGACACAACAGACTAATGAGTCTCTTGGCAATGTTGTCATTTGTTGTGTTAATGTGTTTGCAGGCTGTGAACTTGAAGACTACATCTTTGGCCTTCTTGTTTGTTTCTGCATCAGATATTACTATGCCATATATTGTGATCAAGACATAATTACATTGTTAAATTATAATTAGAAATATTTGAAGGTCTGATTACTTCCAGATGAATTCAGACAATGGTACAATCACATTTTTACATTCTAACTTATTCATTCTTTGGTCAGATTCTGATAATATTCATACAGATTTTATAATGTAGTGAACAAAACATTTAAAAATGGCATGGCTATTCTTACCAACTACAATATATGAATATCTTGAAATGTTTCTTCAATACTTAGAAAAAAATTAACTTGAATGTTTGATTATGAAAATTATTAAAGTGCTTTTAATGCTACTTAAATTCAGAGCTTTACTTGAAATTATTTTTATGGGAACACCAATAAATATTTTCAGACTTGACTGCTCTATAGCATGAACTTCATTTGCATTCCTTAAAAAATGAAACTTACTTACATACTTGTTTTAGACTGCTAAAAAGGCAACATATAATATATCACTGTTGCTCAGTAACAGGTCTGGAAGTATTTCTGCTGGAATTAGTAGTAGCACTTAGATTTACATACCACTCCATAGTGTTTTTCTGAATGGTTTACAATGTCAGGATATTGCCCCAGCAATCTGGGCCCTCATTTTACCACCTTGGAAAGATGATCAACCTCAAGCCCCTTCAGGATCAAACTCCAGGCTGTGGGCAGAGTTAGCCTGATATATTGCATTCCAACCACTGTGTCATCCAATTGAATGGGAATTTCTCTGAAATAAAGATACAACATGGACAGGCAACTGGTTTTTCCAAAGTTTTAGACTACAGCTCAAAGCAAGAAAGTCATTCCAACTGCCCAACTAAAGCAAGCAGGCACTTATATCGGACAACAACATATAGGAAGATACCAGAGGCAAATAATTATTAGAGTGAACACAGCAATAGCATCATCCATTCTCATGCAGTGCAGGAGAAGGCTCATATCAACACCCCTCTATTTTATGAAGAAAACTCTATAAATGGTTAATAAGAAGTGACTGACAATACAATGTCAGGTGATAGGCACTTCAGGTCATGATAAATAAAGCTCTCAGGATTGATTTAAAAGTTTTCAGAGACCTTTTAATAGAGACAAAATGTAGTTCAGATAGTCCTCACTTATCACAGTAACTGGGAATCTGAACTTCAACACTAAGCAACATAGTTATAAGATGTGAAATCACATGACTGACTTACAACCACAATTCCAGTAATCCCAGTTGCGAGGGGAATCTTGCATGGTCACCACATCCTAAAGACATGTGATCACCATATGTGATCTCCAGCTGGCTTCCCCATTGAATTTACCTTCTCAGAAGCCAGTAGTAAAGGTTGTAAATAGATCATGTGCTTGTGAGGATGCTGTGATGGCCACAAGTATAAAGATCTGTTGTATATATATATAATTCAGTGCTGCCATAACTTTAATCAGTCACTGAACAAGTGTATGTTCAGTGAGGACTACTTACCTGCAAACAGAAACAGAAAAATAAAATCTTCCAAAAGATCCCTGAACTCAGAAGGAAGCACAGATCAGTATGCTAAAGGACACCAGAGATAGATCAAAGATGGAAGGTACAAACTGAAATTTTGTACAGTCAATAATGAGACACATTAGAAGATATTCTCTATTTACAAGAAAATCTAGCACTACAAGATGAAATAAGATCAGAACTTCAGCCACTATTAAGTCAGAAACTACAGGTATTAATGGGATAGCTACATAAATATGGTAATCAGCAGGATAATGTATCCAAAATCAAGTTATTCCCTTCCCATGACACCTACACACAGGATATAATCATGATAGTACACCATGAAATAAACTGGTTTGAGGTCAACAAGGAAATGAGATAATGCTATATAATCTTTACTTGTTTATTCAACCTACATTCAATAGACATTGAGGGATTGAGATTGGAGGATTAGTGTTGTTTTAAAACAAGAGGAAGAAGCATCAAAAACATGTGTCCTAGACTAGCATTTGATAAGGTGGCAATAAAGGCCTTTGAAAAGATACTCAGACATATCTATGACCTTCACCTATGACATGTCTGTATCAAATGAGATCAGAATGGTGCAGACAATGGTTTTCTGTATTATTTTTCTAAGAGAGAAAATTGGATTTTGAAGAAGCAAGGCAAAGAGTATTGGCACTTTTGAACTTGGCATCAATAGAATATTCCTGACAGTATCAAAGAAAGAAAACAAAAGAAATGTGGAACAAATAAATCCAAGACAAATGACCAAACACAAATTATATTTTGAATGTATTATGCAAAGATATAACTCTTTTGAGGTGTCTGTAATGCTAGAAAAGATAGAATAAAGTGAAGAAGAGGATTACAGGCAGTGGAAGCCCAGAAGGGTCAGGTTGGAAACAAATCATCTGTAAAATGTTTGTTATACGGTTGCTAAATGTCAACTTCAACCTGATGGCACATGATCAGGGGTGGGATTCTGCTGGTTCGGACTGGTTTGGTAGAGCTGGTTGATATGATTCCCAGTAGTTCAAATAACTGGTAAAACAGGCCCCTGGGTGGCCCCATCCCTCTCCACCCACTCCTCCGTTCCCTGCCCAGTCAGTCCTTATTGCGCAGGCATGACAATCGTTGGCAGAATTCTCCTCTGTCCACCCCAACCAGTCACTCCTTATAGTGCATTTGTGCTTGCTTCCCATATTTTCCTGTCCACCACCATCACTTCCAGCAGCAACAGCAGCTAGCCAGCCATCGCTGTCTGCCTTCCACCATCTGATCTCCCTAGGTGAGTGAGGCTCTGCAAGCCCCGATTACCTACATGCTGCTGCTGCTGCAGGCCCCAGTTGAGTCCTGACTCCTGGGTTAGCCTAGGCCACCACCGCCATGCCACTGCCTCTACCCTCACTCTTACCTCCACCGCCGCCACAAGTCCTGGTTGAGTCCTGACTCCCAGGCTGCTCTAGGCCACCACCGCCATGCTGCTGCTGCTCTCAGTGCTCCCAGCCTAGCAAGCTTCCTTCATCACTTGCCTGGCTTGCTTAGCGTCCAGCGCCACAGCTCCATATGGCACTTGTGACCTAGCAAGCTTCCCTCCCCAGTTGCCTGGCTTGCTTAGCCACCAGCACCATGGGTCCATGTGGCACTCATAGCCTAGCAAGTTTGCCCCACACCCCACTTGCCTGGATGGTTTAGCCACCAGCATCGCGGCTCCATGAGGCACTGGTGGCCTAGCAAGCTTCCCCCCCCCCATTTGCCTGGCTTGCTGGTGGCCNAGCATCGCGGCTCCATGAGGCACTGGTGGCCTAGCAAGCTTCCCCCCCCCCATTTGCCTGGCTTGCTGGTGGCCGAGAGGAAGGTGAGCCAGGGCTGACCCGCAGCTGCTGGGCCTTGCCTGCTAGGGGTGAGGGCAGGAGGGGGAAAACAGGAAGCACAATGCTATGCCTCCCATATCGCCCCTTGTCTGCCACCCCTTCCCTCTGCCATCTGCCGGCCTACGCACTTTGGCTGAATGCGGGCCGCTGCTCTGAGAATGATGTGAGTTAAGACTTGTGAGAACAGATCTTCCAGCCCATGAAGCTTGCATAGCGGTGGCCCACACTCGGCTAAAATGCTTGGCCTGAGGGAGAGGTGGCTGGCAGAGGGATGATGCAGGCAGCCTTGTGCTTCCTGGTTGCCTCCTGCACTTCCCCTCAGCAGATGCAAGCACCAGCAGCTGATGAGATGCAGGCTGGTAGGGAGCCAAGTAGCAATAGGTCTGCCCTGGCTGGTTCACCTTTCCCTCTGCCACCAGCCACAGGAGGAAGGTAAGTTTGCAGGCAGTTGGGAAAGCCCAAGCCCAAACCGCTGCGGTTTGGGCTTTCCCAACTGCCTACAAACTTACCTTCCTCCTGCAATTGGTGGCAGAGGGAAAAGTGAGCCAGCCAGGATGGCTGGTTCATCTTTCCTGCAGCTCACCTCTCATTCCCCAAAAGAGGGAGGGGTGGAAGTCCTGCCCACAGCCCCTTTGTTGTACCCAGAAGCCTTGTCTGCTGGCAATGAGGAACCAGGCGTGAACGGACAATCATGTCCGGTCCCTGGGACTCTGGGATGCTCATCATGAGGGACGCTGCTGGGTGAGTACCTTGTTGGAAGTGTGTGTGTGTGTGTGTGTGTGTGTGTGTGTGTGTGTAGGGTCTCCTAGCTTTCAGAGGAGAGAGGGGAGGAGGAACGGATAGAGAGAGAGAGAAAGAGAGCTCTGGGGAGGTCAGTCATAAATTAGAAAACTTGCGAAGCAACCTGCCATTAAGCAAGGACCACTTATATTTGGTTTGCCACAGAGGTGGTATTCAGTGGGTTCTAACCAGTTCTGGAGAACTGGTAGTAGACATTTTGAATAGTTCTGAGAACCAGCAAATGCCACCTCTGACTGGAGATTTTATAATATCCTTCCCCTGCCACATCCATCAAGCCATGCTCACAGAACTAATAGTAAAGAAATGTGAATCCCACCACTGGTTTGTCACACCCACCCAGTTACATAACCAATAAACCACCCCCACCCGGTCACATAACCATCAAGCCACACCCAACCAGCAAGCCATGCCCAGCCAGTTACATGACCACCAAGCTACACCCACAAATTAGGCCACACCCACAGAACCAGTTGTTAAGAAATTTGAATCCCACCCCTGCACAAAATGGAATATTTGCTGTGGCTGATGATGAAAAGTCCAGAAATTCTGGAATCTTCAGATTCTCCATGGCTTCTATATTGGATTGCAGCCTGGAAAAAGCAATCCAAAAGCTAAGTGAGGATTAATCAAAAGGTAATTCAATGCTAAGGAATTCTGCTCTGCCAATAGAGAAAGTAGTAACAGAACATTCCTAACTACAATATCTCCCTGTCCACTGACTGGTGTCCTAAAGGTAAAGGTTTTCCCTGTCCAGTTGTTTCCAACTTTAGGGATGGTACTTATCTCTATTTCTATTCAGTCAGACTGCTCAATCAGTCAGTACCTAAATTTTTTTAGCTGCATCCCTTGTGATGTTATCAGCATTTTATTAAATGGCTTTCTGTAGCTTTCCAAAATATCAGTAGGCTGGCTGGAAGCTGCTTCACCCTTAAGGAATTAACCATCTTTAATAACTGCTTAAAAGTATTATGCTTTAAAGAAAAAACAACCCAAAATTCTTTTCAAACCCAGTTCTGCCTTCATATGTGATGGCCTTCTCCACTTTGTAGCTGTCAATCTCCCAAAATCGACAGTATGCCCTCAGCCCCAAAAGGTTTTATGTATCTCTATATTTCACACTGCTAAGTAGCAAAAGGCATTCAGAAAAGGTTGGATAATTAAGCAAAGTCTGGATAAATTATTACACCCAAATCAATTCTATATTTTAAAAACACTAAGATTTTAAAAAGACAACACTTCAGATATTGCATATCTGCTAATGCCCACATATAACAGCTAAAGCTTAATGAAGAAAATGAATTCATTTTTATCAAAAAATATAACTATTCCTCATATACCTTGATAAATACTTTGCCAGAGATTCTTCTCTTACAGTATAATGTATACAAATCATTTCTACATTAATATAGTTATATTAAATATAACATAATTTTGGGTATAATAATTGTAGTTGAAGAACATTTTTAGCAGAAATTGTAACTATAGTACAATCCTGTTAAAACCAAGCAAATGATTTTAGCCCTTATGACAACTATCCATGATAACATTATTAACTGTCTGAATGGAACCTTTTTGCTTTTTGTTATCTTTAATTGTTTGCACTGCTGAAGAAACAAACTAATGTTTTCCCTTAAGAGGCATCCCAAAAAAACCAATACCCTATGCACTGTTTGAATGTTCAGTACAGTAAAGAAGGCTGAAAAATAACACTGGAACTCACTGGAATTACAGGAAGTAATTATATTTTTCTATATAGAGACAATGTGCTAACACAACAAGAGTTGAATCATTATGCATACACACATACATACGCCACTTGCTTTTCAGTGCAATTTACTTTGTGGAAGAAGGCTCTTGAAAGGAAAGCTTGCACAATCAAGACAGATTTTTTTTTTAAGGAAATATCCTGCCTGCTGCTAATCTTAGAATAAAAAGAACATTGCACAAATTCTTAATATGGGTTGAAAAACTATATAAAAGGCTAAAGTAATATTTCTGCAATTTTGATAATAAATTAAAAAATAAAAGACAAGAAAATATGAAAAGTGAACCACTGACTATAGCAGAAGCCAAAAAATACAGTCCCAAACAGCCATTAACATTGGTAGCCTTTGTTATTTCTTTTCCTTTGTAATCATCAGTAGCAAAAATGGAATTAAAAAAAATAAATAAAGATGTAATTAAAAGAACTATAATTACACTTAATTGTGTGTATGTTGTCTGTAAAAGTGCAGGTACAAGATATTTAGCTGAAAAATGCATTTTTATATTTTACCAATCCAAACATTAGTGAAACAGCAGCTATTCTCAGTGTGCCATTATTTATTTCTGTTGGAAATATGTGTTGGCATTTACTTGTGCTGAAAATATATAGCTGAATAAATATAAGGACATGAACATGAGTCATTACAAGTTTTTCTTCTGAGTAAACATGCCCAATAAATTCCTACTTTCCTTTCTTGGGCAGTCTGTCAACTGCATCTGGAGTTCTATAATAATTGTGGCTTTAGTACGAGTAATATTTTGCTTTGTTTCTTTTCAGTCTGCATACAGCTCAAATAATATGATTGCCATGTATTTTAGGATAAGTTTACCCACACCGAATGTCTGTTAAGAATACATTTAAGAGTCTCTCCCCTGAGATGTAAAAGCTAAAATGAGATATAAGAAAAGAAATTTGGAAGGCACTCACTGGTTTAGTTACTCTCATACTTTTCTGGATCTCACTGTTTAACTTGCAAGCTTTCTACAACTGAGCTGTCCTTGTCAGTCTTGCTATTTTTTCCCCATTCTTCTTTTTTCTTCTCCTGTTTGTATTTTGCTTTCTGCTCAGAGTTCAGGCTTATGTTTGACTGGATTCCCTCTCTTCCTCATCCACCCCCTCATGAAATTCTGCACAAACATTTTTTTAATATAGCATCTCTGTCTCTGTACCTAATGGGGTATTTTTTTGCAACTACCCAAAAGAAAATTTAACAAAATTTCATTACTTCCAGAGCTTTCTTTGGATATCACAATTATATGCAGTACTCCATTGATGAACACAAGTTGTTGAATAGGTAGTAAGCATCGAGAGCCTAGTCAGGCATGAAGCTCTTAGAAGCTTTTGAACTTCAATTCCGATCAGCCTTGTTTGCCTTGGCAAATGGTTTGGAATCATGGGAGTCCCCATTTAAAAATAATTGGAAGTCCTAAGCAGAAGATGAGTCACAATGTATGATTCACTGATAGTGTGACTTTCTGAATCCCTTTCAGTCCGGCTTTAGATCTAATTTTGGATTTTTTTGTTACTATAGCAAATAGTTCTCTCTAAGTATTGAACAAGATACATTTTTAAAAATGTTCTACAGACTTGTCATGGGTATTTTGACGCAAACAGCCTTTAGGACCAAATTTAAGGTGTGATATTTCAATTCTTCCTCATCAGGCAAAGGACTAAAACTAAAATGTTGCTTATGTCTGTCCTTCTTTATGTATCCAACTGACAGGTCACACAAAGATTTGGAATTCAAGTGTTAGTTAGAAGTAAATGACAATGAATTCCCTATCTTCTTTCCCCCTTGTTCTAGTCAAGTCATAAATGTCATGAACATTTGTACCAGTAACACTGGTATACTGGATGTTTAGCAAAACAAGTTTCATACAGAAAAGAGAAAAGCACACTGACTGGTACAGCTGAACTGGATAAGAAATTCTTCAAAATCTACTTGAAATTACTCAGGTTTATTAATATTGTTCAATATGAGATAGTTTTGAGAACTGAAAACAAAGAAAAGAAAGAAAAATACCTATCTCTATGAATTACCATTTAGAAAAGGGGTGTCAAACTAGTGGCCTGTGGGCCGGATGTGTCATGCACCCCAGCTCCACGAAGGGGAAAAATGTCATGAACCATCACATGACAGCAATGTGACACAATGAGTTTGAGCCCCATGATTTAGCATGTTAATATTACAATCATAAATTGTTTTTTTTACTCCAAAGTTAAATATAAAAACCACTGCAACTTACATCAAAATATTGGCCATAATCAACCATTGATTATGGTTTCTATTTTGTATCTTAAATTTATCATGCTGCATGATTTGACCAGTGATTAATCTGCATGCAGGCCACAAATTGCATTTTCTCCTGAAGGCTATAAATCAGGTCAAAATGGTAACAATGTCTGAAATGGTATAGGGTGTCCTTCTTGACCTCCAAGACTTCCAACTCCAATGATGTTCTATGTTCTATGTCTTGTGCATTTTAGGTATTTTAGCTTATGAAGATTGAAAATAAAAATTGTTTTGAAATGCAATGTTACTAGAGCTGTATGGAAGAGCTCATGACTCTGTTATTAAACAGTTGCAGTTGTCTTCCATTGTCTTACATTCAGTTCAAGATGCTACCAATCGTTTTCAAACTCCTTTTTACAGTTCAGTATGCTGCCAGTAATTTTCAAAGCATTTATTATTTTCTTCATTAAAGATAAACATAGCCCCTCACTGAATTTCCTGCACTTGGGAGTTAAGCAAATCTTAACTTAGATTGTACTTTGATTAGTACAATCAAAATTCAGTATGCTTTTTTAATCTTACTGATCTCTATGTTATTAAATTGTTTTCATTCCTGTGAGGAAAGATGTTTCATGCCTTTTTGTACTAGGCTGCTTGAATTATTGGTTTAACTTGTTATTAGCCATATTTTTTCCTTTCCAAAGGGAAGCCAGGGAAATAAATATATACTATATAATGGTTAAAATGTTGATCTGGAAATAACAGAGGGTTCAAATCCCGACACAGCTACAATCTTGAAAGAGGACATTAGTAGATCAATCATAATGATTAGTAATAACACACACCTTTTTTATTTTGGCTTAACAAATTAGATGAGCATCATTTGGCTTTTGGTTTAGCACAATATGTGCAAACACACCCATTCTACTCCATAGCCTACTCCAGTTTTCTTTTTCATGCCTTTAGTGTAATAATTAGCTAACTAGTTCGGCTTAGATAAATACCCTGCTAGGAATGCTCTGCCTAGAGCTGCTCAACAGATCACACACTTTGAATTTGAGGTTTTTTGTGTGTTGCTGCCGCCGCCAAGTGTTCACAAGTCAAAGGAGCAGCCTCTTAAATCTGCCTTGCTTCTTCCTTATATTTCAGTCTAACACACGTGCACAACCAGAATGCTCAAAATGTAGACAACGAAACACATATCTGTAACCCAATGTGAATGAATCAAATATTTAAAACATGATTGTTTCATTAGCGAATGATCTTTTAATATTTGTGCATATTTTTTGTTGTGAGGCATTCTGGCAGTGGCTACCATAGAAAAGTCACATATAAATAAAATATTTTGATGATCATATTGTCTATGAAGAGATATTATATTTTCCAAATTTAATTATCAGTTCAGAACAAAATCTCTAGTGGCCGAATCTACCAAATTGTGACATGGCAGTTTTTTTGAAATATTGTTATTTGGTTTTTAAATTACAATTCTAATAATGGTCAATAAAGTATTCTAAATGAATTATACAAACCAATCCAATTTTAATTCTGGAAATCATGATGATATTTTGTTCATTTTAAAAACATTTTTTTCTATTTTTAAATAATTTTAATCAATCTTTAAAATTCGAGAGAGTTAGGTCTAAATGAATATCTGTGTTTCCTTTGTGGCATATCTTTATCTTTGTTCCTTGCTTATTATTCTAGGCTACTTTCAGCCCAAACTTTTCCTTAGCTTTGGTTTGCCTTTCCATGTTATTTTACTCAAATGGCTTTTACAAGTTCATCTTCATGCTGTATAATTAAGGCTTGACATTTGTGATCAATGTATCATGCTGTCATCATGGAAGGTGCAACTGATAATAACAACTGATTTTGTAGTGAGTATAAAATATCCGAATAACAACTGATTTTGTAGTGAGCACAAGCAGTATCTCAGTGACTAATTGAATTTTATGAATTTTATGAAGTGGCAGAGTATAAGATGAAATAGTTATAGGTGATGGACATTTTTAGTGGTATAGTGCATCCCTTTCATTCCAGGTGTTTTGGGCATTGTTTTATGTTTCAGTAGTGTATGATTTTTCTAGAAAATTATCTTGATGTAGGTTTCTAACTACTGCTAGGGTAGTATCTTTTACTTTTCAGATTTTCGGGCTTCAGCTCTTATTCGCTTCTGCCAGCAACATTTTTAACAAGAGCTGTGGAAGTCATAAGGCAAAATTTATGAAATCCCTTTGAAGCTTCAAAGGAATAGGGAGATGGAAGGTTGAGAATAGCAACAGTAGTAGCAGTTAGAAGGAGGTCAACAGGTATGTTTGCTCACTGTAAAAAGTATAGAATAAACTTAGTTCAAACTACCAAGTGATTTAGTGGCATAATAAGGATAGGAAATAAATCAGTTTATAGCTGAATAAAAAACAATAAAGATATAGCTGTGTAAAAAACAATAAAGGGAATAATTGCAGAAGGAGGGAGGAAAGAGACAAAAACACTGGTAGTCAGGGGTGGGATTCTACCAGTTCTGTCCACCTCTGTAGAACTCTGAAGAGCAGCAGACAGAGAGCATACAGAGAACCGGTTCTATGTCTGCTGCTGTTTTGGCCCACCCGTCCACCTGGGCTCTTACCTGACCTTTATTTCCTGCTTTTTCAACCATAGCTGCTTTGCCCGACATGGCTGCAGTTGAAAAAGCAGGAAAAAAGGGCTTTTTCAACTGCTGCGCACCCGCATGCAGTGCTGCTCAGCTGTCCAGCCAGCTAGCTGATGACAATATACACGCGCGCACAGTGCACATCAGATGCCTGTGCGCATGAAGCAAAATGTAAAATCAGCAAACTGGTAGTTACACCAGTTGGATCTCATCCCTGCTGGTCGTGTTTTATTTTTCATTTTAAACTTTTGAACCTTCCTAAAGATATTTAAACATAAATACCAAGCAAGCTTCATTCTGGAGAAGGTCCTGCTACTATCAGGAGTGATTTGTCACCAGTTGTGGATTCTCCAACACTGGAGCCTTTTAGGAAGAGATTAGTCTACCATTTGTCTGAAATGGTATAGGGCTTCCTGCCTCAGCAGAGAGTTGGACTAGAAGACCTCCAAGGTCCCTTCCAACTCTTTTATTCTGTTAAGAATGCTTTCTGCCATAGGTAGGGTAATTTGTGTAAAGAGATGGTGGGAACATTGACTGTCAGATACTCTTTTGCACTTCCTTCAAAGTATAACTTAAGGCACTAGACGTTTGTGTGTGTGTGTGCACGCGCATGCGCGCATGCTTAGGGAACTGGGGTGCAGTTATTCTTTAAATCAGTTCTGTGTGTGGAGGTCTTCTTTCCTTTCATCATGACCTTATAGCTAATGACATTGACCATGACCCTAGTTAAGATGTTATCAGAAATGGACTTAAGATTTTTTTCCCCTTCCATCCCTAAATTTGAGGATTGGTAAGAAAGGCATTTTCGAGGATTTAGGAAAATCAAACCATGTCGGTGAGCATGTTAGCCAGATGTCTGCAGTTCCTTCCTGTGTGAGCCTTGCATCATTTATGCAGCACATGAAGGATATCTCAAGAGAATGGAGTAAGAAACTTTGGGAATTTTAGGTGAAAATTTGAGGCTTTCACTGTGTCTATGATCTTCTCCATTCCAAAAAGTGCAATAAAGAGAATGTAATTTGATGCCCCCCACACACACACACTTGCTGAGCTACATGAGATTCTCTGCTTGTACTTTTCGTACCCATGATGAATATTGCCAATATAATTCTATGGGTGGGAGCTCCATATTTTATGGGACTTAGTCTCAGACAAGAATCACTGAATTAAGAAAGCTCATCCCGCTTTCGAAATGTGCATGCTTAATTAATATGTTTATAATGCATGTTAAACAGCTTATTGGCAGGGAGTAAATGACTTGGGAAAATCTTCAGCAACTCCACCATGATTCCAAATAATATGGAGGGAGGAAGGAAAGGAAGGAAGGGGGGGGGGGAAGAAAAGAAAAGAAGGGAAGAGAAGCTTTTCCAGGTAGAATCGACCCCTTTCTTAGAACGCTGCCATCTAACTGGCCTTTCAATTGCAGTGACATTTTCAGCCAATGAGTGAAGAAACAATGGCTTTTCATTTACTTTATCTGCTCATTGGAACAATCTTGTCCCCTTTATTCCCTTTATCCCTGCCAGTGTGGAAAAAAAAAAACCCCGGAAAGCAATCAAGATAAATCACTGCACAGAGACAAGATATGCACACTGCAGCAGAGACGGAGAAAGGGGAAACTTATCTGTTGAGCAGGTGCTTGAGCTGCAGGCTAAAGGTTGTGTTTTACAAGGCTGGCCCTTTAAGACAGTAGGATGGGCTTTACCCCCTGCGGTTGTTGACAGTTTGATTCTTCTCTTCCAAGGGCTTTTTGTGGGAAGTGCCTGCAAAAACAGAAGCAAAGCCAGGTGGGGGATAAGATGGGAAAAATCTTTTCAGTGAGATGCCCAGCTGGAGAGAGGAAACCCCCCCTAAATGACTGGGTTGGGAAAGGTCTGTGCCTGTGAGGAGGAAAGGTTAACTTGGAAGCACCTGAACATCACAGATTTTCTAACATGCTTTTTAGCTTTCTGAGATCTTGTCTTCCTTGCAGCTTAAACTGAAGAAGTGGTTGACATAGAAGCACCAAGTGCGCCTTTGTGATAATAATAATTATAAAAAAACAACAAAACCCAGCATCCCCACGATGTCACCCCTCATTGCTGTCTTCTGGGATTTCAGCTTTCACCCCATTCTCACTGGGGAAGGCAGTTGGGAATTTTATCTCCTCTCATTGCCACGCACTGTATTCCCTAGTTAGGCTCCCTCCCCCTTTCTCTGCAACCTTGATTTACCCGTTTTAGAAAACATAGCTACAATAAGGCTCTGTGTAATAACTTTGGAAGGAAATGTGATTTGCAGACATTTGCTTTTGACCGAACACTCTGAAGGTTTGTATAACAACTGAAAAACCAAGATGCTTTTGACAAGCAGGGTATGTCAAGAAGATGCTTTTAAAAGGAGTTTACATGGGACTGCAATTTGAGGTAATTGATAAGAGACAATCAAAACCTTTAGATTAAATTAAAAGGTGCCCCTGGTTAACTGGACAGCAGGATTTGTATTATAATTATTACTAACAAGCCAAATGTTAGGGGTAAAAATAGAAAACAGAACCTATATTCCAAGAATTGTTGCTCATCTTTTACTCATAAGATAAATAAGAGCTATTATGACACATGCCCTTTCTTTTCTGAAATATTCACAGATCACATCAAGAAAAAAATGGAATTGCTTGTTTTTATCTATTACTTATTTTAAAACACATTCCGCAGGTTTATTTCTAAAAATAAACCCTAATTTATAATAAGTTTTTGAAAAACTGCAGTTAACTATACTAAGCGTAATAGGCAACTGCAATTTATGGCTTAGTACCATTTGAGATCCAGACCACTATGGCTTGTTCTACAAACCAGACTTGGTATGATAGGAGAACCTAATCAATACATTGAAAAGCCTATTGTCCACAGCTAGTTATTCCCACCTTGAGATATTAAAGGGGGGCCCACCTTGCTGTGATCCTCCATTATTTTCACATGCTGTTGCCATGACAATGTTCTTGGTCCACCAGAAACACAAAAGTTTAGTTTTTCCTTTTGACCTCATCCCAAAAAGGATCATGCTGTCAATAATCTAACAGCACATGTTTGCTTATGGACACTACTACCATGAGACCCCAGATTTAGATGTATAGTAAAATCTAAGTCTCCAGTATCTAGATATGAGACAAGTTAAGAATCAGAAACTAGATCCAAAACATTTACCAGTGAAATATATGATTCTTACTCAGCTTAAATCTAGTCATTCAAATGTACTTTCACCTATGTACTTTATATTCTTTTCCTTGGGCAGAATCACTTCTTATGTGAATGATCTGTGATTTAACATTTTTTTATTGGGTTATCAGATAAAATAAGATACAAACTACAAAAGTAAAAGGAAAATGGTGGAGAGGACAAGGGGGAAGAAAAGTGAGGGAGGGTAGGAGAGAAAAAAGAAGAAGCATTGACTTCTGACTCTGTTGCTGTAAAATAAGACATTAACATCAAATCACAACTTTTTGTTTTTTTCATAATAATATGAACAAGCTAATTCTGTAAAGATCTACCAGTCTAATCTGTAAAGCCCAAAGTCAGAGTTTCATTCTTCTCCATATCAAGCATGAAAAAGCGGTCTCCATGTGGAAACAAAAGTACTTATGTTCTTTTATTTCATCAAAGTGGTCAATTTTGCGATTTCAGCCAATTCCACCAACTTCTGCAGCCGTTCATCCATGTTAGGAATCCTTCCATTTTTTTGTGCATACAACTGTCTTGCTGCTGTCAAGATATATAGTTACAAAGGTTCAATTTTTTTCTCCAAACCTCAGCCTGGTATCAGAAAACATGAGGAGTATCTAATAAATATAGTTAGAGTTTACTCTGGTATCACAAGAAAATGCATTAGGAAAATATGTGTACAAATGGGTGGAAATTAGCAACAGTTATAGGAGAAGCCAAACAGACCAAGCTATGCTTCTTTTCCTTCCATGTGGGCAAATTTTCCTGGAATGCTTCCTGCAGATTAGATATAGAAGCAGATATCATGATAAGGGGTAAGGGCTGCCTTTCTGTGTTCTCTCCTTGCTGATAGTTACATTTCTTTTTACTGCTTTTTGTATGTACTAGAGCAGCTGCCACATATTTCTATTGTCTTTCTTTCCACATGATGGTTGATGTTTTTTTTTCCCTCTCAGAATTAATTTCTGGGAAAATATTGATTTTTTTATTTAAAAACAAATCTCCTTTTTAACAAGACTGTTTTAAATCCACCCACCCTGCTTTTACCCCAAAATGACAGGAAAGTGATTGTGTCTTCTACATTTTAAAACTTGTTTAACCATTGAATATGCCCAGAACAGCTGGAAGATTCTCCTAAATTGACTACATTCATCTATTCCTCCTTTCTGGCTGTTCACTTATATTCACACTTTTTTTTAAAGTTAACTAATGATGTTAAATGCTTTGCCAAAGGTCCTAGCAGGTCAGTTGCAGAAGTACCATTTTGGCCTAATTAGAGCTTTTGTGGTAGCCCGGAGGCCTCCTTCATCCAGTGGCTGACAAGCTGGGAGCTGACAGCTTCAATTGGTCTCAATGGAAAGATTGGTCTGGTCATGTTTTCTAACTGAGCCAGGTGTTCACTGAATGTGGAGGGTGGGGAGGATGGGCCCAGTCTCAAGCTCCTGTTTGATCTCTCTTTTGTTTTCTTTATTTTGAGATCTTCCCTTTGGCTGTACCATCTTGTGTCAAGGTCAAGAATAGTCCTCACAAAAACAGCAGCTCTGCTTATGCCTGGGCAGTCATTAGTGGAAATTCTCTTCCTTTGCCCACAAATGCAGAAATATTGGTGGAAAGACAATGTGGAAGCTCCACATTGTTTTATCTCAAACCAACTGAAATGAATAAGTTTGGAAGACAGAAGAGCTAAGCCACCCTCTAAGCCATATTAGAAACCAGGGCTGTTAAATCACATGTATATTTCTCAAAAGCCCTCTATCAATTCTGTCATGGTTCCATGTGACTAATCAGAGACAGTCCTCAAAGCCAAAATTCAGGGCTCCATCAGTAGCTTCTCCAATAGCCAGGTTCATTGTAACTGCTTAGAGTGAAAGTATCTGGTGTCTTGATATTCTTTATGAAGCAACATAATATTCAAGGATTCTCCAGTCTCACTAATCCATGCACACATTTGGAGAAGGAATGAATTGAAAAATGTGATTGATTTGATTGTATAGGTTGGAGACAATTAGTAAACGTTAACAAGGGTGATAAAGGATACTCAATATGAGAGTAATCATTATTGCCCAGAATGCATCTGGGGAATAAAAAACAGGGGGAAAGAGAAAAAAAACTAGACTGAGAATAACTGCATGTAGAGCAATTGCAGTCCTATTTAAAAAAAAGTGGGCGTAACGGAGAGAAAGTGCAGAAGTTTTTTGAAACAGAATGGAAAAAAGTGTTTAAAAATGCTAGACAACTAGTGGGAGTTATGAAAAAGGATGTTTGGTGAAGTAAAGCGAAAGAAGCTATGAATAAGGGGAAAAACACACAAACACAATGATTGCTACCAAACTAAGGATGAGGGAGAAAATCTGTAACATGTAATATGAAGAAGAAGATAGCTATGAAAAAAGGTTTTCCCAAGTATGTTGCATCAGAGATGGAACACAATTATATTGAAGCACAAATTGGTTTATTGAAGGAAGAACATGGAGGCCTAAGGAAGAATAAGGTTACATGCCCTCTTTACAGACTTTTGCAAATTACACTTTTGTTTAATCCATTTACATTACAATTATATTGCTTCATTATGTGATAAAACATAGTAGCCAGTGTGATTGATACAGTTAATGTCCCTGATTGGATGAGTTTGTATGTATGTTGAAATATATAATGAAGGGTGGAAGGAACAAAATCATACCTCTTTACATAATGAGCCTAAGATTGAGTAAGTAAACTGTTATTTTAGCTCAGCTGCTACCCAGACATTGTTGTGAGTTCTGAGTGCTAATTATTAACCCTTCACAGACTACTTCTATTATTTTGGTTAACACTGATCCTGTTAGTGCCTTGCTACCTCGATGCTGCTGAAAATTTGAAGTATCTGCTTTGTACTGAATTTTCGATAATATTTATTTAAGGAATGCAATGTGAGTGGTGGTGGGGGTTTCTACATTTTCTTCCACAGCTCAAAAGAAGGTAGTGAAAAAGAACAAGGATTCATTCAGATTTGTTAAAAGAGGCAGAGAGAAATGCAGAATGGTTCTAATGGATTCTAAAAACCATGTTTATATACTACATGTTCCCAGCAGGAGATAGACCAGGGTGGTTAAAATAGTTTTGGAAGTGCAAAAGGTCTAAACAAAGAAACTCCTGCAGAATAAATATCATAAAGGGTAATAAAACTATTTAGGATGAAACCTGAACTGAAGAGAGTAGTTTAGAGAGTAGTTTAATAGTGTAATCGCTATTCAATACACTGAATAGCAGAGCTGGAAAGAGTGCTATACAAGTAGTCCTCAAGTTACAACAATAATTGGGACTGGAATTTCCATCACTAAGCAATACAGTCATAAAACATCATGTGACTGTACAGGTAATCCTACTGTTGAAACAGCATTTTTCACACTTATGACCTTTGCAGCATCCCCTTGTCATGTGATCAAAATTCAGCTGCTTGGCAATTGGTTCATATTTGTGACAGTTGCAGTGTCCTGGGGTCACGTGATTACCTTGTGCGACCTTTGGACAAACAAAGTTAATGGGGAAGCCAGGTTCATTTAACAATTGGATTACTCACTTACCAACTGCAGTGATTCACTTAACAACTTTGGCAAGAAAATTCATAAAATGGGGATAAAACTCACTTAACCACAGAAATTTTGGGCTCAGTTGTGGTTGTAAGTTGAGGACTACTTGCATTGCTTAGTGACTGCAAAATCAGCAATTTCCATTCCCATCGTTAACCAAATCCACTGGTCATTAGCAATAGCAATAGCACTTAGACTTATATACTGCTTTATAGTGCTTTGAGGCCCTCTCTAAGCAGTTTACAGAGTCAGCATATTGTTCCCAACAATCTGGGTCCTCATTTTATCCACCTCGGAAAGATGTAAGGTTCAGTCAACCTTGAGCCTGATAGGATTTGGGCTGCCAAATTGCAGGCAGCCAATAGTCAGCAGAAGTGGCCCGCAGTACTGCACTCTAACCACTGCGGCACCAAGGCTCTTAGCTGAGGACCCACCCCAATCCAAGTTTTTCTCCCTCTCAGCCCTGAGTCTTGGTAAAATAAAGGACTGCCTCCAACTCCCCATACTCACCTAACTGCCCTCTTAGCTATCTTGTTGACCATCCTGGCCCCTGCTTTGTGGAGTGGCAATTAGTCCCCAAATTGTACAGGCTTCTTGGCACATCACAGCTTGAGGTCTGTCCCTGAACTGCAGTACCTGGAAAGTACCCAACCACTTTGCTGGGTGGTACCAATCTACAGAATACCCAGGAAGCGCCAGCTGTGCAGCACAAAGCCACAGATACCCCGGGAAACCTCAGACATACCTGCTCCAGTGGTGGGATTCAAATTATTTTACTACCGATTCTGTGGGCGTGGCTTGGTGGGCATGGCAGAGGAAAGATACTGTGAAATCTCCAATCAGAAGTGGCATTTGCTGGTTCTCCAAACTAGTCAAAATATCTGCTACTGGTTTTCCAGAACTGGTCAGAACCTGCTGAATACCACTTCTGACCTGTTCCATCCCAGCTGCAGTTGCACCTTGTGTTTGAGGTCCCTGCTGCTTTGCGTCCCACTGCCCTTGCTGACCTTCACTATCTTCTTCCTCTCATTGCTGATGAGACATGTCTGCCTGGGTTCTTTGAAAGGCAGCGGTTGGCCATGTGAGGCCATATTTGCCATGCACAGTATGCATTGGGAAGAAAGCCTTGGGCAGCCTTCAGTACCTCACAAAGGGCCAGAACAGGTATGCTTGGTCAGAAATGGGAGCAAGATGATGGCGAAGATTAGCTGGAATGGTAGGGACCATGGATTGCAGGAGACCAAAAGGGCATAGATGGAGGGGAAATAAGCACACAGGGAAAGATGAGGTGCCCCTGCAGTTGTAAATACGAACAGGCTGCTAAGCGCTCACATTTTAATCATGTGACCATGGGAGCACAGCAATGGCTGTAATTTCAGAGAATATTCACAAGCAGGTTTATTCAACAGCGTTGTAGCTTTGAACAATCACTAAGTGAACGGTTGTAAATTGAAGCCTACCTGTACTGTTAGTGTCAAAAAGTGGATCGTAGAAGCTGTGAAAATGTTGAAAAAGTTGCAGTTGTAGATGGTGTGACCGGATGTTAAAATGCAGATGTAGTTTATAAAAATTATAAATAAAATGTAGTTTACTTCTGAAATGGCTCTGTGGCTTGTTTAACATGCATGGAGACTGCATCTATTGTGCTGAATAGAAAAATGTGTCACTTTTCCCAAATAAATGGAAAGGCTGAAAGAGTGGAAGCAGTGTGTGGCCTACAAGGTCTTTGGAAGAATTCTATTTGAAAGCAAAGATGTGTGTTGTATACTTGATTGCTTCATCATGTATTTAAGTTTATACAAAAATAATTGTGAGGTTATGAGTGTGTTGCTTGAAAAAAATTTCAATGCTGCACCACTGAAAACTACATTTTTTCACAAATAATCCTTAGTGGCTTGAAAGCAGCCTAACATATTTTTCATTCTCTCCTCAGAACGCAGAAAAAGCATTCCTGAAAGCAGAATGGGGCCCTGAAAAAGCAGAGGAAAGGATAAAAAAAGGCTTTGCTGTATATTCGCTTCTTGTCCATCACTCTGCCTAAATCTCTAATAGCTACAGTGATTAAAAATAGCCTCCTTCATTGTTAATTTAGCATGTCCAAATTTGTCAATTAGTAGGCCATATGGTGACCAAGCAATCAGCTGTTGATGTTTTGGAAGGATTTGTTTTTATAAATCTCTCTCTCTCTCTCTCTCTCTCCCTCCCTCCCTCCATCACATACAATCACACACATACATACATTTCCTCTCTTCTTTTGGAACCTACTCCTTGGGATCTGGAGACTAATTTAACTCTCTCCTAAACAAGCCACATAGAAAGAGTGGGATCTCTGCCTCTTTCCTGTAGCTTTGTGGTCCTACTGATTTGATAGGCAGTTTTTTCAAAAGAGTTTATGCTTTTATTCAGGCTCTTGCATAGCTTGTTCAGCAGTCCTAGAGTTGCTGGAAAAATGCAGCTTATAGAAACTAGTGCCTTTGTAACCTGGAAGGAATGTAAAATCTGCCTCCAAAACCCAATTCAGCTATGTTTTGCATAGAATAGAATAGAATAGAATAGAATAGAATAGAATAGAATAATTTATTGGCCAAGTGTGATTGGACACACAAGGAACTTGTCTTGGTGTAAATACTCTCAGTATACATAAAGAAAAGGTACATAGGGTACAATCAACAATCAAATCATACTAGGAAGCAGTCAATATAAATCGTACGGATACAAGCAACAAAGTTACAGTCCTACAATCAGTCCTACAAAGTGGGAGGGGATGGGTGATAAGGAGTGATGAGAAGATTAACAGTAATAATAGTGTACACTTTGTAAATAGTAAACAGTGTTGAGGGAATTATTTGTTTAGCACAGTGATGGCTTTCGGGGAAAAAATTGTTCTTGTGTCTTGTTCTGGTGTGCAATGCTCTATAGCGTCATTTTGAGGGAAGGAGTTGAAACAGTCTATGCACAAGTCAATAGAAAAGAACATAAGGGCTTTTAAAGTTTTTTTATATTAAAAATGTGTTTGCTAAAATGTATTTTGAAGTCCTTTTCCAACATTCATCACCTAACTTTTTGAACCTCAGACAACTTCATCATCCACATGTTTAGATACCCATTTATGGACTTTGATTTATTTTGCCGAAGTAAGTAATGAGACAATCCACAGGTGGCCTTTTGAATTAGGCTCTATTTACTTTCCTATAACTGAGTAATTATAACACTGTAAATGCTGATTGTTGTTGTTGATTGATTTTGTTCTATTTTCCCAATCAAATTTACATCAATTTATTTACAAATAAATTATTTTAGTAATCTGAAACTGGTGTGCAATTCCCCTTTTAAGAAGTTGCTACGGTAGGTATTTCACTTATTGCTAAGATATAAGTGGTCTTGACCAGGAATTAGGACCATTCAAGCTTGTGAGAACTTTGAGTGATAGGTATCACCAATCATCATAACCTATGGTCACATGGCTGCACTCATGGTATCTGACTTTTAATGATGATGCCCCAGCATTCTGCAGTCACAGGATTACCACTGGTGACCAGCATGTTTTCAGCTGACTTCTCACAAGGACAAAGCTGATTGGGGAAAGCTGATAGGAAGTTGCTAATGGTGACCATCTGATGTCCCTGCTTAACAAGGACATAGAGATAGCTTAACCATGGAAACCAGAACTGCTGTAACCACCAGCATTGTAAACATGTCACAGTTAGATGATGCCATGCTTTATGAACATTTTGCTTCGTGATGGAAATTCTGTTTGCAATGGTGGGCATTAACTGAGGACTTCCTGTATGGCGTTGCTAATATTCAGAGTTTAGCATGTGTGCATCACAATGAGGATTAAAGCAGGTGCGACCACACTACAAAGAGGCAAAGATTATCCCAAACTTGTTTTCTTGACATCACTGTCATCAAAATCTTTGCACAATGTATTGGAAATGATTGTGGGACAAAATAACTGACCTTATGCTTCATTGGCAGTTGCACATCCCTTCCACTCCATAATGGTTACAAAATGTTGAGTGTAAAAATGCAGCCAACAGAGTTTGCATGAACATTACTAAAGTTAATTTGAAGTGTGATTAACTTGGCATCAAGATAAGAAACCTCTGTGGCATATATAAAGCAGGATGTTTGTTGCCAAGCTGTATCAGGTTCTGTTTCCCATTTTCAATAACATTAACTGTGCAATATTCACCTTCTCTTTACTGTGATTTGGGAAGGGGGGCAGCGAGCAACCCAACATTTTGTACAAATGCATTTCTTTTCAATTCTATTATTTCATCTAAAGATGTACAATATCTCTAAGCAGCTAAGAAAGATTGCAAAGAAAATGAAATGGTTTAGAGCAAGGAAGGCAAATCATTGGATGTTTTTTCCTCTATCGCTACCATATCTGTACGTAAGGACTAAAGCTGTCTTTAAACTCCCTGCTGATTTAATGGGCACACCCATTAAATTTTCTGGATATAGCAGAATAATTTGCTAAGAAAAATCTTCACCAGGAAAGTGGCTGCTTCGTGACTTTAAAAAAAAAGAACTTCAAAATAAATGAACAATTGATTTGTATGGGCACTAAGATATGAAATTGTTTTATCTGTCACTTCTTCCAACACTAACTTCTTAAAAGGAAAACAACAATCACAGTCAAAGGTGTTTCACTGCCTAAAAGAAAATAGAGGCAGTAAATGGGCAGTTGAATTATATGCTTCCAGTGAGCTTTTCAAGGGAAGCATTTATTGAGGGAGAAAATTGGTTGCTTTTTTTTCTTTTATCTTATAACAAGTAAGGAATAGAGTTTGTAAAAATATGGAACACCTTTGCAGATACTTAATTTTTGTTGCATAGTGACACACAACAAATAGGTTTCAAGAAATCTGGGTGAGAAATGGTTCGGTTTTTTATTGTTTGCCATTTTTGTATAAAATTTATTAACAAATCTCTGTGAAACACCTAGGAGACCTAAATAATGTAGAGCTTAGACCATTACAGAAAAAAAATAGTAGTAGTAGTAGTAGTAGTAGTAGTAGTAGTAGTAGAATAGTAGTAGTAGAAGATCAAAAACTTGTGGAACACATTGCTAAAATCTAAAGGAGACAAAATGAATCTAGCCAGAAAGCCATATAGAGTTTCTTCAATGAAAATTTCAGGATCTGGGTTAACAGCGGATTTTGCTTAACTGAACTCTCCACACTTTGGATAAGTTCACACAAGATATTGAATTTGGGTTGTTATGGTTCAGTGCAGGGGTAGGCTTCAAAAATTTTAGCAACTGGTTCTCTGCCCAGTTGCTGGGGATGTGTGGCCTAGTCAGCCTTCTGCATCATGGAGGGGAAGCCGTTTTCACCCTCCCTGGGCTGCGGAGGCTTTTCTCGGAGCAAAAATGAAGGCGAAAACGGCCTCCTGGGCCTGTTTCTGGCCTCCTGGAACTTCCAGGAGATCCATTTTTCACCTACCCTTGGCTCCGGGGGTTTTCCTCAAGCCCCTGGGAGGGGGAAAATGGCCTCCCCTGGGCTCTGGAGCTCTTTGGAGGCCAGAAACAGGCCAGTTTTTCTCCCTCCCTGAGCCTCCGCATGGGCCCTGCACTTACTTGACATCCAAAACAGGCCATAAGGAGACTCCTGGGAGGGGAAGGGTGGGATGATCGGGACCAGCCAGGGGTGGGATTTGCCAGTTTGCCGAACTGGTTATTAAAAACGATAAAATTAGCTACTGGTTCATGTGAATCAGGGAGAACCGGTAGCAGCTCACCCCCTGGTTCAGTGTTATGCTAGAAGTTACTCATTGTATAGTATGCAATGAAGAGGCCATGTTAGACCATAATTTGGGCATAATAGGTTGTATGACCACATTTTGTAAACTAAGCTGTAAGAGTCAATAATATATGAAACCAGCCTCTGAGTAAAGGCTGGAGAACTGCCTGTAAAGTGGATGAGCAAATTACATAGAGAAATTTATGACAGGGAAGCACTCTTCTTAAACTGTACATTCCTGATCATTACAGAACAGCCTGGGCAGACACATGCATATTTTTATCTAAATTACAGTATAGCTGCTAAAAGATCAATTACAATGTCTGAGATTTCAACTTGCAGTTCAGACCAGATGGGAAACAAATGTATTTAGGATAAAGCAATGAGATTTCTCAGGCAGTAAAAACAGAGCAATCATAAATGCATGAATTTAAGATCTAAGGAGTGGATCATGTGCATTGTATTCTCATCCTAGAAGATTTGGACCATTAAACACAGACATTAACCTGACTGATAAGCCTGAAATGATCTTGTAAATGTTAAATCTGATGCGATATATAGACATCCATGCTCATAGCCTGGAGGTTAAATAGTTTGTTTAGCAGACTTCTCCATAGAACAGAGAAGCAGCAGAGAAACAACTCAGTCTATACCTGAGGCATTGCCTGTTTTAACTGAGGAACTGGCACAGCATCTTCCAAAAATAGGGGCAAAGAAGTGATTGTATATGAAATTCTGCAAAACAGGAAATTGTGGTCCCTCCCTGTAATAGCATAGCACAGATCAAGCTGACAGTTCCCTCTTCCTGCCAGAGTTCAGAACTTGCCCCCTTCCAAATCAGACTACTTCAATACCTGACCTAGCAATAGATAAATTTGATAAGTTTGGGATTGTACTGTAGCTCCAATATTTAAACAGGGATAATATTGAGGAAAGTATTGGATTGGGGAAGAATATTTTATAGTAAGAGTGAAAAGCTGCTTGTCGAAATGAAATCTGAAAAGGAACAGGTCTCAGATTTTTTTGAAGAGTCATTGCTTCCAGAGAGACAAATCTTTCGAGAATGGGTTTTATTCACTTGGAAACTGATTCCTGGGCATCAAGTTATTTCTTTCTTTTTATTGCATCCATTTAGGAGATGTGGGGGTTCCAGTAGATACAGAATTGAATATGAGCTAACCATGATGTATTTTTTTCGATACATCTTAATGTTGAAGGCAAATATTCAGGCACAAATGTATAGCCGTGACCACAACTTTAAAAAAAAAAAAAAACAACATTTCCCCTATAGATGCCTCTAAACTGCCATGAGTTCCAAGGAAGATTATTCAGATTTTGAGGGAATTGGAAACAAAATCAAAACAAAAGGGTGTTCAGACTTTAGGACAGGGGTGTCAAACTCACAATGACAGATGACTGTCATCATGTGACGTATCTCAACTTCTTCCCCTTTCACTAAACCAAGTGTGGGCGTGGTGATGCATCCAGCCTGTGGGCTGTGAGTTTGATACCTCTGCTTTAGGAGATAAAACTGAGATGAGATATGATAGCAGCATTCAGATAAGTAAAGAGTTATTACAGAGCAGAGGAAGTAGCCTATTATTCTTTATGCCAAAGGATTGGACTAGAGCCAATGGGTTGAAATTAGCATGTTTCTATTTGCTGATGATCTTCAAAGAAGCTGGATGTATATTGGTCCAAAATATTTTAGCACACTGCTTCTCAGAGTGTGAACTGAGAACTGTGGGATTTCCCCAGAGACCCTCTTAGGGTCACAAAATCAAAATGATCTGTCAGGCCTATGTTGAAAAATAGTACAGCTTTAAAGTCCCATCAAATAATTGTGAGAAGTGACAGTGTCATTTTTAATATGGTAAAAAGCAATAAAATGTATTGCATACAAACAAACGTTCTTTGGGGTTTTCTATAATTTGTAAAGGTGGGAAGGAGTCCTAAGGAGAAAAAAGTTTATGAACATAGAATAATAGGATTGGAAGGGATCTTAAGAGGTTTTCTAGTCCAACCCCTTGAACAGGAGATCCTATATCATTCCAGACAAATGGTTGTTCAGTCTCTTCTTGAAAACCTCCACTTATGAACTGTGCTTGAATATCTTACATCAAGTATCTCTGACTTTTAACTCTGTGATTCTTTAACAGAATATTGAAGATGAAATATATCTACAAAAATTTTATTCCACTATTCATCTCAAAGCAAACCAAACACAAAAATCATCATAGAACAATGTAGTGAAATCAATGGCAGAGGAAGTAAACCAGGTAGGAGAAAATTTTACAAAGTAATTGTAGATTTTTAAAAATAAAAAATTAGGTTTATTAGGTTTATCTGAGCTGTGGGTTACTGGAGAGCACCAAACAAATGGTGAAAACTATTTAGAGAATTTACTGTCCGGATATTTGCACTCAAATATCAATTTTGGTAAACTCAGTCTGATGCAGTGAGGAGAAACAGGTAAGATGGCCTGACCCATGCAAGATGCTTCAGGGTGATGCGTGGCTGCACCAGTCCCCTTGCCATTAGGGCGTCTCTTTCTGGCGATTGGAGCTCCCCAAGTGCGGTCAACAGTCACTTCGATCGACCGGTAGAAGCGGCCTGGGGCGAGCGCACAAACACACTCCGCTCACGCGAGGCCACTTCTGCCGGCCAATTGAAGTGGCTCTTGACCACACTTGGGGAGCTCCAATCGCTGGAAAGAGACTGCCCTAAAGGCGAGGGGACTGGTGCAGCCACGCATCGCCCCGAAGCAGCTGGGGATTCATTGTTGTCCGGGAAGAAAAGGAGGCGGCCAAGAAGTGTCTGGGTCTGAAGATGGATCGTGAGAAGAGCAGAGTACGGACTGTACAACAAGCTGATGGTGGAGCT
>BHFT01017092.1:0-11923 GCA_004320025.1 Laticauda laticaudata
ACATTTACTACTGTTTACCACTGGCTGATCAGGTATAACGCATAAAACAGCTTGAAAAAATATACCTGTTATGCTAGTGACTGAGTCAGATTGGATCCTGCAACATCATCCTGGGACATATACATTTAAACATTTATATTTAATCTAAGGCTCTATTAGTCCCCCAGATAATCCTGGTGAATTTGATTGAGGATATTCAGGTAAACAAAAGAAAAAAAGATCCAGCTTAAGAAAAACATTTTCTTGGAGTCACTCATCTACCTTCCTTGCTGGAGACGGTTCCTTCTGCACACATATGACAGTCNACATTTTCTTGGAGTCACTCATCTACCTTCCTTGCTGGAGACGGTTCCTTCTGCACACATATGACAGTCATAACAGCAGATGGGCTTCCCTTCCTGAGCCACCTTCATAAATCCAGGAGGGCAGCTTTCTACACATCTGGAAGAGGCAGGGGCTGAGCAGTGAGAAGAAAAGAAATAACATCCAAAACATCAACCTAATCCTAAATCAAAAGAAGAATCGTAACCAGAGGGGCATATTTGCCATTGACTCACATACCAAGAACTGAAGGAAAGATTTAATTTATTCAATAAAATATTACGGGTTTGAATTTGTTTTATATCTGTGTGTGTATATATATGTGTGGTGCATAGTTCAGTCTTTATGTGTGTCTTGTCTGCCAGGTGTTTGGTTCTGGTGGTTAGTGTTTTGGCCATGGAGTTTATCTGTGCTGGGTGGTGGTGGGATTGGGCTTTGAGGTAGCGGTTGGTGTATGTTTTCTTCTGGTATATGGTGTGTCCTAGTGTGCCATGTGTTTTCTTGTAAATTAGTACATCTAGGAATGGTAGTTGTTTGTTTCCATTTCCANACTATAATGACGTGGGAAAATACCCAAACAAAGCTGAATACCATACATATAAATACCCATGAAAACTTAAGAATATCTATCTTTCTATCATCTATTTATTTTTCTAATCATTTGTTAATTTTCTTGTATTAGTATTTTGTTGAACTTTTGTATTCTGTTTATTTCTTCTAATACTGTTTAAAAATCCTGTTAAAAGCAAATTTGGAAGAAATCACCAAGGAAATCTTATTTACTTTGAGAGAATTTAAGTGGTTAGGGGCAAATGAACAGTATACTAGAACAGGTCTCCAACCTTGGCAACTTTACGAAATTGGCACATGTTGGCTGAGGAATTCTGGGAATTGAAGTCCACAAGTCATAAAGTTGCCATGGTTGGAGACCCCTGTCCTAGAATTTTAATAGATTTTAATAAACTCAAAGCAATGATAAATAGAGTCCCTTGGCAGGATAAGGAGTTCAAGATGGATGAGAATTCCTAAAGAAGGAGACTCCTGTCCTAGAATACTGAAGAAAGTATCTTTAAAAAAAGGGAGGGGGAGAAAAACCTTCAGTAAGCTACTGATTAGCTTCACATTGATATCTGGGAAGATTCTAAAGCAGGTCATAAAAAGTTCCTTGGAAACAAAGCATTTATTATCAGAAAGCCTGACTGGGTGAAGAACAAATATTGCCAGACTGATCTTATTTTTTTATTGATCCGTTAAGTTCCTTAGTAGATTGTGGGAATGCTATAGCAAACTGCTAAAGTTTGATGCTCCATGCTTGCCTCCATAAGGTCTGAAGCTTTTTATTTTTTTGCTTTCAAACCAATGCATAGACGGTGAGAAATAGCTATTTTAAGATCTCAAAGGATATCTTAACCATGTTTCTATCTTTAACAACCTTTATGAATGGAAATTGTAGTCCAAGAAATTGTAGTTTCTTGGCACTTTTTGATTAGAGCAGTCTTAGCCTGCATTTTTATGTGTTTACATTTGGATATTAAAGACGAGACCCTCACTGCCCAAGAATCTCATTTCCTAGTTGGCTATAGAGGATGCAATTTCCCTTCTCTCTGGGAAAAGGAATAAGACCTGTTCTTGCTTTACGCTCTCCTTTTTATTTTCTGAGTCCTTCACCCGTGTGCCCTGGCACTGACACGAACCCTTGAGCTCTTTCTGCTTTCTGCCCAATTCCACTTCCACTAGATTCCTTTCCAGTGTTTCTGAAGAACCATCAGGAACTGGAATACAACAGATGGATAATGATACCATCACAGCTATAGGCAGAGGTATATAAAATAAAATTGCAGTCTCTATAAATTGCTGAAATGGACACAAGTCTGCAGTTTGGAAAATGTGCAGAAGGAACATAGATAACCAACATCTGCCCATTCTTACACCCAAATTCATTTCAAAATCATTTGGCCATCAAGTCACTTATTCGTTTATCATTTATTTTGCTCAGCTGTGATAGCGCTTCTAAAAGAAGACCTGCAATTGTGCATCAAAGCTAACGTTCAAAACTGTCTGCAAAGGCAGCATGAAACTGATTTTCTCTTCTCTGAATACAACGACTGCCAAGTGCAAAGCATTCTGAAAGAAGCAGAAAGAGCCAGTCAGAGGGCTGTAATACAGCTTCTATAAGTTATTCTTATGTCCGCTGGCTCTCAATCAATCTTCTGGGAGACTTTGGTTGATTTGTGCTTTTATCCTTCTGGTGTTCCATTCAAATGGTTCATTTGTCTTCTCTGGTTGCAATCAATTTCCTTTTGACAAACCCACCACAAACTGCTACTGCTTCTTCTTATTTTTGTCTATAATTCCCGTCCCCCCTTTTATCCTGGATGTGTGTTTGCTGATTTACCAAGACAAGCTCCGAAGTTTCTCTTCTGTTCAGCAGAAACAATGCAGCAATATGGCAGCACTATCAAAGGAATCACTTTCCCTTGGTGATGGAAGACACTCCATATTGTTCTGCTAAAGGATACAAGGGTAGGGTTCATCAAATCATACAGCGCAAAATGGAAATAAAGACAGTCAGAAATCCTATGTAAATCCCTAAGACTCTAAAAGGTGATTTTAGCAGCTAGAATCCAGTTTTCTTATTGGGTCTACTCTTTGGGATGAATATATGTGAGAAAAGGTATTTTCCTATGAGCAGATAAAACCTTATAGTGGTTCATCTGGCAATTAATGATATCCTGAAGCCTTTTCTTTCTGGTGAACCTTGCTGCAGATGTCCAAAAAAGGTTTTTGGTATAATGAAGGCACCACTTTGACTGGCTTCTCTCTCCTCTGTGTTTTGCCACAGAGGAGTGTTTCATGGCAAAGATAATAAAGCTGTGTAAATCAGCCAAGGGCAACCTCATAGGGAGAAGGGGTGAAATGGCGAGTTGCAGGGTCACTTGTGCGAGATAGGAAAAAACATGGCTCTTTAGTCTATAAACAGATTTTCTCCTTTGAAAATAGGGAATTAGTTTCTAATGGTGTTTTTAAAAACAATAGGAATGTAAAATTTTTAGGCATGGCAGGGAAGAGGAAATGCTATTTATCTCATTTTCATCTATGAGTGGTTTGAAGGTTTTCCTCTCCCCTCCTTGCTCTTATCATAGCAGCTGGCAGCACCATCAACCTTAACTGACCTCCAAAACGCTAAACATGGTCAGACAGACCAACTTAGTGCTCAGATGCTATTGAGACTCAGAGACTATTGGGAAATCTCAGATCTGTAGGCTAGCTTGGGAACTTGGAAAAAAAAGCCCAGGTGAAGGTAATGGTAAATACATATCTTGTTGTCAAGAAGACAACAAGATATCAGGGGTTCAAGGGGGGGGGGAACTTAAGGGATCATTTCAGCTTTGACTTTCTACTATGGTTTAAACCTTTTTCTTTAAGATGCATGGATGCCCAGTGAGCATCACAGCTGTCTTGTTCCCAATGAATTTAGGAAGGCTTACTGGTGGGAAAAAATCTTGTGTTATGTCCTATCCCGATATCCTTCCTCTTATGGCTATGTCTAGCCTTCCTCTATTGCAGGGATGCCCAAATGCTTCAGCTCATGGGTTGAGTTTCAGATTGACCCTCCCCCTAAACATTCAGGATATGGAAATAATTTAATAAATACTACTTTGATTAATAGTACTACAAACAGTAACAATAGCAATACACTTAGACTTATATACCACATCACAGTGCTTTACAGCCCTCTCGAAACAGTTTACATAGTTGGCCTATTGCTCCCAACAATCTGGATCTTCATTTTACCCACCTCAGAAGGATGGAAAGCTGAGTCAACCTTGAGTCGGTCAGAACTGAACTGCTGAACTGCTGGCAGTCAGCAGAATTGACCTGCAATACTGCATTCTAACCACTGCACTACCATGGCTCTTATAATAATAATATCAACCCCTTGGATACACGTAGTCCTCAATTTACGACAATTCATTTAACAACTGAACAACAAGAACAGCACTGAATGAAGTGACCTAGGTACTCCCACTTATAAGTGCTCCATGATCACATAATCAAAATTCAGGTACTTGGCAACCAGCGTGTTTTTATGACAGCTGCAGTGTCCCAGGGTCACATGATTGGCATTTGAGACCTTTTCATGGGGCTTCGGACCAGCAAAGATAATGGGGAAAGCTGGATCGTCTTAATGACTATGTGATTCACTTAATAATGGCTATGGCAAAAAGGTCATAAAATCAGGAATAACGTATTTAACAAATGCATTACTTAGTGATGGAAGTTCCAGTCCCAACTGTAGTTGTAAGTCAAGAATGATTTGTAGACCCATTGCGTCTTGGAGGTCAATACTGGTCACTTTGGGGAACCCTACATGGAAGGGTTGCAAGACAATATAGGGAGAGAGAGAGAGAGGGAGGGAGAGAGGGAAAGGGAGAGACAGAAAGAAAGAAAGAAAGAAAGAAAGAAAGAAAGAAAGAAAGAAAGAAAGAAAGAAAGAAAGAAAGAAAGAAAGAAAGAAAAAAGAAAGAAGAAAGGCGGGCAGGCAGGCAGTTGTAACCATGTTGCAGGACTCAATGTGGGAAATTGGGACTGTCTGGGAAATGTTCTCTTCCCCCAAATAATATTTGAGAAAGAGTTAGCATTTCACCCATACCCACCAAATAAATGACAGAATGCTTCCTTAAGGTAGTGATGGGTGCATTCAGAGATACATTCAAAGCAACTGTGAGAAACTAAATAGACTATGTTTGTTCCATCAGGCAAACAGATATAGATAAGAGACAGACAGATAGACAGATATATACCCAGACTCACAGAAATATTTGATACCTGCTGAAGGAAGCAGATATCACACCACATTAAGGCCATGTTTCCAATAATTGGCTTTGTTAAGTTAAATACCAGTTCTCAACACATGAGGGCACATTCACACAAAATATTTTCTATGCGTCACATGTATCTTTCTAATTTCAGGATGAGCTTTGAACATCAGACCTAGCATCGTTCCCCAGACAATCATCCCATTAAAACCCTACTGCCACAGGGCATCTTTGCTCCTGTTGAGGGTTGAAGACTGACCAGTTTTGTAACTAATAGTAATCTCCAGATTAACAATGACAGATTTTGAGCGCACAGGAGGTTAAAGGGGTAGATTTAAAACTCTAAAACTCAAATACAAGTCTGTTGTATCATCAGATATATGGAAAAAAGAGATAAATTTCATGCAGAGAACTGTAGTGAAAAATTCATTTCTATTTTCTTGTCTCAAAAAACCAAAAACAACCCCTTTTCCATGTTTCAGACTCATTGCATTAACAAATGTAATGTTCACTCAGTTTATTTTATTATTCAACAAAATGTTACCCATTTTGAACCTTTTTGTTATATATAAAATGGATAAGTGCTTCAAGCATACAAAAATGTACCCATAAAGACTTTATTTTTCTTTTTACCTTTTAAAAAAATATCCATATCATGTCACTGACATGGTGAAACATTTCACATTTATGGCTATTATAGTGAAAACATGGGGACAAGGAGGTTTGTATATTTACAAAATTCCTATTTATAGCATAAAATTACAAAACCATAAAATGTAAGGGTTGGAAATAACTATCCATCCACTTAGACTTATATACCACTTTTTAGTGCCTAACAGACCTCTCTAAGCGGCTTACAAAGTTAGCATATTGCTCCCAACAATCTGGGTCCTTGTTTTACCAACTCAGAAGGATGGAAGACTAAGTCAACCTTGAGCCATTCAGGATTGAACTCTTGGCAGTGGACAGAGCCACCTTGCAATACTGCATTCTAACCACTGTACCACCACGGCTCCTGGAGGTCATGTCGTCCAACCCAGTACAGAAAGCAATTGTATTTTTCCTAGCAGATAGTCATCTAGCTTCCACTAATGAAGGTCCAACCCACCCCAAACAGTCTGTTCTCATGTCAAAAGCAGGGAGCAACTTACTGCTTTCTGCTTCTAGTACTTTATCACTAAATGTTAGATACATCATCTCATTCCCAAAATGCATCCCTCACAATGCAGAATAGAGAAGAGATCACTGTTACTTTCCATCTCCATCGTGCTGCATACATTAAGAGGTTAAGGCTGGAATAACCCAAAGTTCATCCTTTGGAAATGTCTCTGCTAATTGCCTACAATATTCTTTCCAGTGGCCCTTTAAAACAGACAGATATAAAGATAATGCTTGCTTATTCTTCATGCTTTTCTCTGCCTGCTTTTCTCTGTTTTATCTGTCAGTTAACCATTTTGTTCTAGGCTAAAGTCTAATAAATAAATGCATTGAATGGGATATGGCTTTGCTCTGATCTTGATACTGGCTTTGACAGGAATATGTTGGGTAGAGACTAAACTGGAAATTAACCACAGGTAATTTTTCAAATCCTAATTTTTAATTTTTGTGCATTATTTCCTGCAGCAGAAATAATCAATTGGAATGGGAATTCAAATAACTCTAGCTGAGTGTAAATTTAATTAATGTCATTGTTCTGTTCTGAGAAGAAAGGTATGCGAGACCGGTGTTCCAACAAACAGCTCTTTATTATAACAACTCAGTGACTTGTAACAGAACATTGCCGAAGCCGGCGGCAAGCCCTTATATAGGTCGGCTGCTCGCGGATTGGGCCAATGACAGTTCTTTAAGCTTTCCCGCCGTCAGGCGGGCCAATTGCATGGTACATGATTATCAATCCCTATTGCGGCCTGCTCGGACCCAATCAGATTTAGGTATTTGAAGTAATTCCTAATTTCTTTATAACACAACCCACTCCCCTCTCTGGTTTCGTCCAAGCGTGCGTAACGTAGTCATTGCAATGTAGGGTGGGGTTGTTTGCTGTGTCCTACTTGACCTGCGCAGCTCAGTCTCAGCGATGGTCTTCATTGGTTCGGTCAGGATTCGCCTTTTCTCCGCGTCTTCTGCCATGGAATCCTCCTGGAAGGGGTGAGTCAGCCTTTTGCCGCTCCCGCTGGGTCTCTCGGGCTGGTTGAGTTGGCTCTGCTGCTCCCCTCCTGAGTTTGTCCGGGTGTGGGTCGAGCCTGGCCTGGCTGTCTCCTTCACCTGGAAGCCTCCGTCCATCGCTTTCCCTACTACTGTATCTCTTTTCCGGAGGTCCGTTCTATGGGTAAGGTGTTTTTGTTCTAACGGGGGGTTCTGATTCGGATTTGTGTTGTGTCTTTTTGTCATGTTATTGGTGGTTTAATCCTCTCTCACCTCTTTTTATTATGTGTCTGGTGTTGTTCCCCCCTGCCTCCTCGGTTGTTTTTTGATTGTTTGTTGGGAGGTGGTATTGCGGCGGTGCTTATCGGATGCTAGGTAGTTTTAGTATCATTCCATATGTCCTACGAGGAGCGAAGCTGGGTCGAGTGTGTCCATGTCTGACCGTTCAATCTAGTGCAACCTGTAGCTGGGGCCCTGTAATTCTGGTGTAACCTCGTGGCTGAGGCAAAGCCATAATGGGTTCCCCGGTAAGATTGTTGGCCGTAGACTAGATCTCCAATGGTAAAAGGAAGCGATATTACTTGAGGAGGTCAGGGTTATTTCAAGAGGTGTAGGTTGAGGTATAGCCTATCTACGTAGGAATGCAATTTTCTACCCATGAGGAGTTCTGCCTGGGCTTTTTCTTAAGTGGTTGTGCTAGGGGTGATATGGTGATTGTTAACAATTTGTTTTAGTCTTATTTGGATCGTCCCCAGTGTCCATGTTTGTCCTAGGGCTTTCTTTTTGTTATAACACCATGCGTTCAGCTTGTCCATTTGGAGAAAGCCGGATGAGCCGGTGGACTGGTAGGGGCATGTTTGGATGCCTTGTGCAGCTAGGTATTGTTTGAAAGCTATAGGCAGTAAAGCTGGGGGCATTGTCAGATACTACTGATACATTGGCAGTCACCATGTGTAGCAAAAAAAGTTTGTTCAAATTGTTTTATGACTGCTTCAGTAAGTTGTGGACCGCCAATAGAAAGAATAAACCTCTACGCCAGTTTGATAAAGCATCTAACAATTATGCCGAAAATTATGTGTCCCTTTTCGTTGCCCAGCAAAAAATTCAATATGGAGTTCTTGGACCAATGGGCCTCTGGGAATTTCCTTCTCCAAGGACTGGTGCAAGGGGGAGGGTCCCCCTTGATTTCTGGCAGTCATGGCATGTTGCCAACCCATTTTTCAATGTCTTTGTCCAGCCCTGGCTACCAGACGTAACTCCTGGCCAGGGCTTTCATTTTTACTTATGCCTGGGTTGTTCCTCGTCAACGTGCACAATAACTTCCTCCTGCCAATTTTTGGGAATTACCAAGCCGTGTCCCGCCCGAGTATTGTATATCAACCCTTTTCCAGGGACAGTTCCAGTCTGTGCGGGTGGTGAAAAAGTGTTTTTAAAAAGTCTCACGCTCTTCCTCATCGGCACACACCCTAACTAACCCAATGTTATGTATCGAGCTGTCAGCGGGTCACTTTTATGCGCGGTAGTTGTTTTAGGTGACATCTGTCTGTGATTGGTGGCCAGATTCGCCATGGTCTCGATCTGAAGAGTGGGGATGGGTGGGCAGCTGGTCACTTCCCTTATTCAGGCAGCGGGGAATGGCTTAAGGACTCCTGCAATTGGGTGATGGTTTTTTCCTGGGCAATGGATTCAGTGTGTAAATTGTAATGTCGAGAAGGAATTCTGACCATCTCGTCATTCTGAGCGATAAGGATGTTGCAGGGTTGGTTTGTTTTCCCTGCCAAAGAATTCCTGCGCAGGGGTTTTGTGGTCCATGATAATAGAAAATGTCCTTCACCATATAGGTTATTCGTGGAATCTCTTTGATGCGCTATGATGGCGAGGGCAATCTCGGTCAAGTTGGGCCTTGGAAGTTCTTTAGATTTTGACAAGCGTTTGGATAGAAGGCATTTGGCTTCTCTGGCCGGTCTGGTAGATTTGTGGGCCTCAGTAATAGCACCAAATTCTTCCGCAAAAGGCGATGCATCACATGACCGTCAGTGGCAGGGTGGTTGCTGTATTGTATTAAAGACGGTTTTGGATGTTAATGAAGTCCTTAATGTTTGGAATGCTGCTTGTTCTCAAGTGGCCCCACTCATTCCAGACCAGTTTTTTTAAATCTAATAGCCGATGTAATGGCGTCTTGCTACAGTTGCACCTTTTGCGGCAGGAAAGACATTGTAGAAGTTAATGAGACCTAAGAACACCTGTAGTCTGTTTGGTTCTTAGGTTGGTGTGTCTTTAATTGTTTTCTTTGTTCTATTTCAGTGGGGCGTAATCCTTGCTCATCTATAAGGTAGCCCTATAGAATTCGACTCTTGGATTGGTGGCTAGTTGACATTTTTTTCTCTTTGACTTTAAGCCCCTGCTTCCCTGATTTTTGAATAGACTTCTCTCTCATCTTCTTCTAAATTGGTGTTTGTTTTTTGCTGATATACTAATATGGTTCAATCAGAAATAGGGAAACGACCCTCTTTTAAGTCCAAATTTAGAAGGCACTGCCATTAGGAACTTCTAAAAACACCTGGGGCAACACTAACCCAAGATTGAAAGTCTGTTACATTTTGAATGCCTCTCGTGCGTGACTATAGTCTGTGCTTTCTGGCGAGTTTTCGGGTCAACCAGCACTGTTGATATGCTTCCGCGAGATCAAGTTTATGAAATTTTTTTCCTCCCTTCTAATGAATGCACAGATGTTGAAACAAGAACAGGGTCCGTGCTTTGGCGGAGTAGGCATGGTTGAGGTGGCCTTATAAGTCACCACAGAATGCATACTGACATCTGGGTTATGACAAGGAGTCTACGATGGGAGTTTCCCACCTGGCATGGTGAGTCGATTGGCTCTAACACCCTTGTGCGATGAGTTTTGTTAAGCCTGCTCATCTATTTTCGGCTTTAAGGGCAAAGGGAACGCGTTTTGGCTTGAGCCTGATGGGAGCTATCTTAGGGTCGAGGCTGAATGTTATAGGGGTCCCCTTGTACTTGCCTAGGGCCTGTCGAATACGTCCCGGAACTCTTCCAGGCAGGCTCTCCTCCCTAATTGGTCTCGGCGACGCTGTTTGATTCCTGTCACTGGCGGTTACTACATTACGTCACCGAGTCCCAGGGCGGACATACACTGTCGATTCGAGAGGCTAGGGCATCTAAGGTGCACACGGAGGAGCAAGATATGCACAGAGCGAGATGAAGTACATTCAGTCAATCGGTTTTTGATCTAAATTTAGGAAATGATCCACAGAACTGAGTACCCATACTCTATTTAATCGTTGGGTGGGTGAGAGTATTTTTTGAGTATTAGGCTTTGCCATTCCAGTTCTCTTTGCTTGATGTCTGTAATCAAAATTTTTTGATGGTGTTTCCATGATACCATTGCAAGGTAAATATCCGGAGTCTACTTCCATTTCACAGGGCTTTCCTTCGATTTTTATGTTTTTGGAAACTTTTTTGCCATTTGGCTGCCCTGGCATTACCTGTTGATATATTGTTTGGTGTGTTTCTTCTCTGTTGTTCATTAGGTCCGCCGGCTTCCTGTTCTCTCGGCTCCATCGGCTTCTGGCTTTGATCTATTTCGTTTTTTTTGGGGGCTGCATCGTCTTTTTTGGACTAAAGCTCCTTTTTGGTCCGGCAAGACCCGTTGCAATGTGCCCCCGTTTTCTCACAAAATCTGCAGAGAGTGGCATCTAGGGAGCTGCATCAGATTGCGGTGGTCCCTCCGCAAATCCAAGCACACTGGAAATTCTCGCCTCCGTGACTTGTAACAGACCATTTAGCTGAAGCCTGCGGCAGCCCTTTTTATAGCGGGCTGTTGCGGCTTTGTTCGGCACACACGACAGTTTCTTTAAGCACTCCCGGCCATCAGGCGGGCCCAATTGCACATGGTTACACTTGGTATTTCCAACCCTATTGTCTGCTCGCCAATCAGATTTAGGTATTTGGCAGTAGTCTAATTTCTATACACAACGGGTAGCCTTTGTATTGTCAGGGAAATTCCAGCTGCAATAAGTAGAATAACTTGAAAAAATGTAATCCTGCTTGCTCAGCATCTAACTTTAAGTAGAAATTAAATAGCCACCTTAGCTTTTTAAACACAATCATAAAGGACAAAATAGACCAAGATGAGATGCTAACATTTTAAAAGATACAGATAACTAATTTCCAGGAAGCCTCACCTACATTTTTTTGAACAAGAGTCCCCAGATCCTGTTTTATAATCATGTAGATGAAATGCCCACATTATAAATATCTTTCATCATTAAATTCGCGTGGAAGAACAGCACACTTAGTAAATCGTGTGACTTCATGTGGTAGCCATAATAAATAGTTTCATGAAACAACAATTTCCAACGCAGAGCACTAAGTGCAATAAAAATAGAATGATTAAATATGATCAAGAAATAGAATTTTGAAACCATCTCCTGGTTTCAAGTGGGGGAATTCTTGGAAAATTGATAATCTCCATAGGAATGGAGAGACTCATGGCCAAGAATACTGATTAGAGGACTGAAAAATCTTTTCTGTATCAAGGGAGATCGTGAGATAACCTCAAACTTTTTTCAGATTACACAAATAAATAAGACAGCCTTTAAGGATTTAAAAATTCAAAA